>VXAY01004091.1:1249452-1285180 GCA_013399855.1 Oxyruncus cristatus
ATTAAAAAAAAAAAAGAGAGAGAGAGAGAGATTAAAATCAACAAAACGCGCGGAGGAGGCTCCTGTTGCTGCGTAACCTGACTCCCGGAGCCGGCGATCCGCGGTACCCGCATGCTGAGCGCCGGTGGGGTGCACAGGACGAAGGCGATGCCCTGCAGCTCTCGGGGTGACCGGGAGGCAGACGGGACCCACGCAGTACCCTAAAAAACATAGTTATGACTTAGATGCTTCTGTCCAACGGGCGCATACGCGCTTTGTCTCTTTCCAAACACATACACGGGGACTTTGAAAGTGAGTTAAGGATTAGTTGTACTGCTTCTTGGTGGGTTTAAAGGTTTTTAAGGGTCGGTGACTAAAATGGCCTAATTTTGACGCTTTTATCAATGGGCACCTCAATGCCCTTAACTACGAAACGTTGGACCTGTGTTGCACTTATGCCTTGTGGTGAAAATACTATATATATACATATATGTACTATAGTTGCAGCAACCCCTTTCTGCGCACAACTGTAGAGATAAATCAAGCACCTCGACTCTGTGTGTGTGTCGGCTTCTTGCACACCGGGTGAAAGAACCCGTTTCGAGACCAGGCCAGAAGGAAAGGCCCCCACCCTCTGTCCCGCCGCCTCGCCGAGGGGGACAGGGCGGCGGGAGGGTGAGTGTCGCCGCCCCCGCCGGCCGGGGCCGCGGGGTGGGATCTCGGCGCCCTCCCCGGGTAGGAGCCATGGAGGACCCGTCGGATCACCGTCTTTTCCGGCCTGGGTGCTGGGGAAGGCTTTCAGGGCTCTCTTTTGCTGGATCTGACACGAAAAGCCCGGGGGAAACTGTTTGGGTCTTCTTGCGGCGAGAAGTCGTTGTGGGAGAGAGGGATGAGGAGGGACGCGGAGCACGGTGGAGCCACGCTTCTCCTCCCCAGCGCTTCAGCGCCGGGCTTCTCTTCATTCTCCCCCGTTCGCTATCACGGATGTTAGGCGATATCAAATCCGATCTGCAATTAGCTATCCTACCTCCGCCCCTATCCCCGCAGGACAGGTTGCAGAAACTTCATTCTTTCTCACTAAAAAAAACCAACCAACCAAACAAACAAAAACAAACAAAAAAAACAAAACACACACACAAAACAAACAAAAAAACAAACAAACCCACCACGAACACCCCGCCCCCCCAGCCCACACAGGCAAAATCCACCCTCACCAACTGCTCTCTTGGACGGTTGTCCCCACTGCCGCACTCCGTGAAAGAAATATCGTTTTATGTATCGAAACCTGCCGTACACCCTCCCCCCGCCCTTAGTTATCTTCTTACTTCTCCGCCAGAAAATAAAACAAACAATCAGAACAGATAAAAATCTTCCAGTGAAATGTTTTCCACAGGACAAAATGAATGAGTCCTCCTGGAAGTGTTTTTCGGGAGTAGTTCTGTTTCATGCGTGTCCATGCTGAGCTCCGGCGGGGCTGCTCCGTTTCTCTTGGCATCGTGGCAGCCTCTCGCCTTCCTTTTTGAAACCGCTTTTCTCTCAATTTACCTGCCTGACCGAAATGTCTGAGACCAAGTGCCGAATAATAATAATAAATATCCAAACAACGACATCAGCAATCTTAGCTAAGCAAATCGCTTCCCTCCATCCGAACTAATAATGTTTTCACTTGTTGCTTTCGTGAGAAATGCCAAAATCTGAGGACTTTGTTCCTGCTTGGAATGAAAGTTGATTTTTAAACGTTAAAATAATATCTTCCAGAGCGAGTCTGACCAGTTCTATAAATGGAAGCCCTACTGGATTGGAAAATCAAATCAAAACAACCACATCACAGAATCAGAGATTTCAGAGTTAGCAGATCGGGGTAATTAGATAGCCTATTAATAGCCTTGCTCCTCGCTGCTATCAAAAGTAAGTGGATGACTCCTGCCTTCGGAAGGTATGCTTTAAGCATGCCACGGGAGGTAGGATGGAGACCGAGGAGATGAGGAGAAGTTTCCGACGAGACGTGTGGGGCCCCAGCGACAGGCAGAATGGGTGTACCCCACTAGGTTCTGCTTGTCATCCCCGCAGACGCCAGTTCTTCCCTTCATTTGATAGATGGAGGCGTCTAAGGGAGCCGCGGAGGTAGTTCCCGGCCGGGCGGGTCCCATCCCCATCGGCCCGAAGATAAGCGATGCTGCTAATTCACCTCCGGGGACGCGACGCCTTCCTTCCCGTTTTGCTTTTCTAGGTGTTAATGGCTTCGTGGACACAGTCTTCTATTTGCAGTTAAAAGTATAAATATATACGTTCGCCGTGGGAATACCGCAATTCCATTTCGTTCATGTAATCACTGGCAGTGTTTATCCATTTCGCTTAAGCCTCCAGGACCAAAGAGGGCATGCAATTAAGTCGCACTTTTCGATTTCTTTAGGAAAAGTTTTGTTTTATGCAGCCGTTGTTGCTGCTCACGTTGAATTTATAATTCAATATTAAAGGACACCAGTATTTGCAAACAGTAAAAAGAACAATTGAAAAGCCGATTGTCCCAAAACTAGGTGCTTATAATGTACTGTTCCCCTGCTGTTATTGACTGATTTTAAAGGGTCACAGATGACTGAATTTTAAGGAGTCAAATGACTTTCTTATAATTCCACTTAGATGAGCAAGAAGTAGTGTAGTCTGATATACATAAGGCTTTTTTCATGCTGTTATTTCTTACATTTTTTTTACATACAAACACTTGATTACATTATTTCCTAATTTATCTTTCTTAATGGACATAACAGTTTTGGTATTACAAATGGAACACCATAACAAAGTAGATAGGTGCAATTCTTATGTTACTCAGGTTTGAGGGTTTGGGGGGGGGGTTAGTTGGATTTTTGGGGGGTTTTTTTGTGGGTTTTTGTGGGTTTTTTATTCTTTCCTTTTTTATATTCTTAATGTGACTAGAGATAACAGCCTTTTTCTGAAGTAACAATCCTCAGAGTAAATCAGTGTGATGGCAGGCTGTAGAGCGACCACTATTTCCAAGGGGGAAAAAAAAGGACCTGCACACTTTCACTAAACTCTGAAAATAACACCGTGCGACAGTGTTCCGAGATAACTTCAGAGAGTTGCGGCTAACATCCATCAGCAACATGGATGGTATCTGAATCGTGATTTTAGCATATGCTAGTGACCATCAAACACGAGATTAGCCACACACAACTTTAATATTCACCTGTGAAATAACGCAAAACCAAAAAAAAAACCCCAAACAAACAAGCCAGTTTTACTATAAATTCACATATATTATTTACTTTGCAGCGGTGCATTTGTGTTGTGACGTTACTGTCGGTTGTTTTTTCTGATAGTGCATGTGAAACAGGGCTTACAGAGAAGCCCTGCTTCTGTGTTTCTGCTCATTTCTCCAGATACTAAAAATGTTTAAGGCTACTCATTCAGCTGGAATTTGTCCCACGATGACTTAAGCATGAAGGGCCAGTGCCACAGACCTCCATGGAAATTCCTCTTGAAGCAATAAACCTTGCTAATGGATCCGTTCTGAAGTTCACAACAAGAATTGCTTGAAAATTTGGCCCTTCAAGTCATGGTTTTAACTTAGCTAAGCTGGCTTTAAGCAGATTCTGTTACAAACTCCAGGTGAATATTTGGTCAGCTAATGCCGAATTTTCTGCTGTCACAGCTCGGAAGCTGTTGGTCCCAAACAAACCCAATCGGCACTAACTCAGCAGCTACCATAGTTCCTGTAATGAACTTAACAGTAAAGGTAATGTAGATGCTCTCTGTGATTTATGTCAGGCTCTGACAGGTTTAACAGCACCTCTTAATGATTCAGATGTCGTGCTGTTGCATGGACAGTACACCCTTACAAACTTACATTGCGTTTACTTCCAGTAACCCCAGCAGAAAGGACAACAGCGAGCACTGACATCAGTGGCATCTCATGGCGCCACAGATAAATCCAACAGAGGTGAGACTGTCAAAGCCTGGGAGTGCTGGGAGATGAAAACTCAGCAGTGCATGGCTGGATAGAGGGTTTTTCCCTAGCTACTTTCGGCTTTCCTCCAAGCACCCCATATATGACACCCTATGCAGTACCACTCCCCATAGATCCCCAGCTGAGTTGTAGTGGCCACAGCTTTATGTAGCACTACTTAAATCAAAGTGTTTCCTCTTCTATACTAAGCCAAATTATTTGCCTCCAAAAAAAGCTCATATCAATCAAAACGTTTAATTTTATTCAAAATAAAGGTTTTGTGCTGTTTTTGAATTATTTAACCCTTTAAAGAAAGTCAACTTGGAATCAAATTAGCAATGAGGTTCATCTTGAGAGGGCAGACAAAGTGGTTTGCATTTTCCTCTCTCAGTTTGGTAACAGGCTTACACCTTACCTACCTGGGTAGGTAGGAAAAGTCTGCCATGTCTGAACCAGAAGCCAAGACCTCAGCTCCTCATCCCTGCTCAGCCACCAGAAACTACAGCACAACTTTTGTGTTCTGCTTCGTCAGCAGGACATGAGGAAAGCAACAACCCCTGAACTGGTTGAAACTGCTTTCTGTATTCTGGGTTGAAAGTTTAAAACTTTTTTTTTTTTCCTGGAAAAGGTAGAGTCTAACATGAATATGTTCCAGGATATTTCACTCATGGAACTGGAGAGGAGTATAATTCAGTCTAAAACTAGAATTAATGTTATACTCTTATTTTAGTTCTTACTGCTTATGAGAACAGTTCCTACTCATCTCACAAACTCTATCTGTGACCTGTGCTGTTTTCAAATCAATTTGGTTTTGTTTTTGATAGCTTCAACAGAATTGTTGAATGACATTTCCTTTAGAAGGAGTTTTCCAAAGAAATTAACCTAATTTCTGCTTGCAAGAAATGGAAAAAACATGTTTTCCTTGTGCCTGCTTGGAACTACATGTACCTCTGAGGTCCAGAAGGTGACATATCTTTCACAAGTGTTTCCTTTAATAAGGGTAGATAGGAGAAACTAATGATTGTGACCTGTAGCTACTGGAAGGTTAAAAATATTCTATACCGAAATATGCTAACCATAGCTCAGCATTTGGACTTCTTGAGCATGGAGCTGGCTGGGTTGAGCCCATGGAGAGAACTGGAAAGCAAACAATTAAAGCTCAACTGGAAAAGGAGGCCCTCTGAATTTAATGGGATTGGACCGAGTCAGCAGGACAAACCCTACAAGAGCTTGGCTGAAGGTTAATGTGAGTATTTTTGGCTGAATTCTTCACGTTGTCTGGGCCTTTTGGATACAGACAGCATTATTACAGTGAAAGTAGGATATCTTGGACATTTTGTTATGAATGAGGGTAGAATTGGAGAAAAATGCTAAGTGGATGGGAAGGGGGGAAAGTTATGGGGACAGTCCTATCCAGGGCTCTGTGACTGCAGCAAAGTGAACTGCAAAAATACAAGTTTGGATTCAGCGAGTCACTGCAGCAGGACAGAGCTGTGGTAACAAGGCGGAGTGCCACTGCCCAGGAGAGAAGGACCCACCACTGTCCTTGCTGCCTGGAAGATGGGGTGTACAGCTCAGTCCCTGCATCCCTGGATGGCAGCAGGGCTCAGGTGGAAACACAGCCCCCAAATGTGCTCTTCCTCAGCACAAGGAAGAAGTGCTGTCTTGGGTCCATATCTCCAAATCAGGCACAAAGCTGTGGCCAACAAACCCATGGTGTTTCAGTGGCTCTGGCTGGCTCACAGGCTACCTTGGACCAACCCAACTCTTTGCATAAAAGCAGAATCCAGGACACCTAGAATTACACTTTATTAAAAGGAAAAACAATACATATCCTTTATGTTATTCATTATGATACATCCCCATATCTGTCAGTCTGAATGTCAAAAATACACTGTTTAACAGATTAAATTGTTTTATCAGTCCTCTATTTGGAAGGCAGAAACCTGCTGTGCAAAGCTCAAGAAGAAAATAAAATCTAGTATTGAAAGACCAGACTCCTACGGGACTTTTGCTTGAGAAAGGCCTACAACAAGTTTACCTGTTTAATTAGAATGCAGTAAAATGCAATTTCCTTTACATCATTACAACTATAATGTCAACCTTAGAATCACAAATTTGTTGAAAACTGTGCAAAATAGTTCATCTGTGGTTAGCTCTTGGTAATAAAAAAAAAACAAAAAAAAAAAAACCAAAAACGCAAAAATAAGCTTTTAAGGAAATGTGTTAATAATTAAAAATAAATTTAGTGTTCTAAATTAAGGGTACTGATGATGTTAAAAAGGGCAGTGACTTAATTATTCTTGTTGAAATCAGTTATTCATTTGTGGGCCATCGAACTATAAACCGAGGTACTTTATTGACTGCAATATTCACTGGATATGTGCCATATTATTCAAGCAAAACAATACCCTGCAAAAACAATACAGAGAAGAGGTAATTTGTACAGAGTTCATGAGACAATTATATTATCTAAATACAAAACTGAGTCACTATGCCCTTGGTTCTCTTCATTAAAAGAGAAATGAAGAATATACTAAATTTACTTAGCGTCTAGTAATTTAAATTTGAATCCTACCCATACACCCAAGCACCCAGGAACTGGTGTGATCCAGCACGTGGATCATGAGTCCCAAAGAAGGATGCATTGATGTGGGACTCAGAATACTACTTCATTTTCCTGTGTGCTGGAAATTAAACTACCTCCCCATTTTCCTGAGAAGAGCTTTGAAACTAACTCAATATCATAGAAAAACATTTACTAATGTTAATAACACACACACAAAAAAGTATTTATTTCAAAAGGGGACAGCAGTTTGAAAGCTGTCTATGTTTTACATGCTTCACTGGTGCAGAGCCTCTGGAGAAACATAGTAGAAGGGTTTGGATGCAAGTGAATGTGTTTCCTGTTCAAACAGAGGCAAATCACTGAGGTGCCTGAACATAAGAGATAACCAAGGCTTTGCACATATCACTTACTTGCTCACAGAGAAGCTCATCAAAGCACAGAAATAGCCCAGGCCAAAACAAAAGCAAGTTGCTGAATTATTCTGTGAATTTCCAGATTGTAGCTGCACTGCAACATTTTGAACACTTTTCAGATGTTTTTCCTCAAACTTTTAATGCTGTTTAAGGAACATATAAGTATTAAATTTCTTGATCATGTGATGAACTTTATTAAATAAAACCTTTTTTTTTGTATATCTCTTCTGATGTTTTTTATGCTCAGTTTACTGTGCATTTTGTATTCGGATAGACTTTAATGGGTGACATCTAACCATGCTATAGCAAATTGTGGAGGAGGCTAGTATTCAGAATGATTATAGGGGGTATTTGTTTATAAAACAGGGAAAAACCTCAGTGTCTCTTTATTTGTTTTTGTTAATAGTAATGCTGGCTTGCATACAATAATTTTTGAAATGAATGCTAAGAGGATCTAGGAGACAGAATAGCAAATGGAGCACCTGGGATACCCAAATCTGGTTTTGAATCAGGCAGGGAAGACATAATTCTGCATATTGGAATGTATAATTCTATAGCACATTGGCCTTGATGCAATCCTGGCTTAAGAAATCCTCTCCCTCTGCCAGGAGGGAATCTTCTGCCTGGAGGAGTCACTCCAGTGCCAGCCAGTGCAGCAATCCACTGCCTGCTCCCAGTTGTGTTAATGAAATTCCTTGTGAGCCCACACTGGAAGAAAAACCATTGAAATGATTACAATTAAAAATAGCTCTCCCTCTTTTCCTCCCACAAAGAGTTTATTTTTAACTTCCATCACCTCAGTGTGCTGATTTAAGCGCTGCTGTACACACATTGTTTTGGCATGACTGAGGAGGTGACAAACTGCAGGCCAGAGGTGGGAACAAACATCTGGGGCAGGAGCTGGTTGCAGCAGCTTAGCTGCCAAAGGGGACTACCATGAGACTATGGTGTGATAGTTCATAGTATGAACTTAAACTTTGCCTTTCCTGTCTGTTTTCATAGCCATGAGGCATCTCTGCTCCAAATTCCTCGTACAGAAGTGCTGGACCAGCGTTGCTTTCCTACCCAGCCTAGTTCATTTACATTAGAGATTTTCAGTCATGTGAGCTGTATCACTGGGAAACACAGTGCGAGTGAAGCCTCAGCTGAATCATGAGGCTTATATCCTTGAAGACATTTAGATGGCTAACTTTCAGTCAGTGGAAGGCTTAAATGGGCAGGGTTCGGAGCAGGCATATGGTCAGTGACAATGCCTTGGACACAGGACAGAAGCCACCTAGGCTCACAGCCTTAAGTGTTTTGCTTACATGCAAAGGATAAAGCTGTGTATGTGACTCAGGACTGAGTAAGAACTTCTGCCAGGTCATTTTGGCCAGGATTTAGGATTCTTCCATCTTTTCTTAAAGCACAGGCCATGAGTCACTTGCTGAAATCTTCTTTCTTATCTCTCCAACTTCCTGACGTTTTATGGACCTCAGGCTATGGTGGCCCTTTGACTTTTGCAGTCCCCTGCCTGTGATTTTTGTCTTTTGAGGACTTGAAAGCTACAACTCAATTTGAATTTTTGTTAACACCCATGTAAGCACTTGGGCGAACTTGCATAGCCTTTAACCATATGGGAAGTCAGATAATATCTAATCTTACACCCATTAGGGTAAAAGTGTGTCCCTAGCACATTATTAACCAATGCATTGTAGAGCAGACATAGAGCAGTGCATCACATAACCCATCCTACAGTTCCCTATATTAAAAAAAATTACCTGACTGATTCACGCATGACAGCATGACATCATCTAGAATCCACTGAAGTCAATGGAAGAAATACCAATTCAAGTGAATTTGGAGGTCTCCTTTAGTGCCTCAGGTAACCTACCTTACATACACATCACAGTTTGGCTTTTGAGCCTTCATACATGTTCATAAGCC
This sequence comes from Oxyruncus cristatus, assembly GCA_013399855.1. Classification (NCBI taxonomy): domain Eukaryota; kingdom Metazoa; phylum Chordata; class Aves; order Passeriformes; family Cotingidae; genus Oxyruncus; species Oxyruncus cristatus. Next base: position 1,258,304 of record VXAY01004091.1, read on the forward strand.
TTTATTTTTCCTGCCAGTCTTGACCTAGACTAGGAAACTGGATGATTTTGTTAATCATGATGACTGGCACTTCTGGCAGATATAAGACTTCAGTGTCAAACTTTTCAATAAGATCTTGTTTGCCTGCACAAGCATATGGCTGCTCTTCTCCTCCATGTGCACTGTTCCAGTCCTCCCTAAGGTTAGCAGACCTTCTCGTAATGCAAATAAATTTAAAATAATATAACATCACCATGGCTCTAAAGGAGCATTTCCATGGCACTCTACTGTATCCTAGTGTCATAAAATGCCAAATTAAAAGCAACCTTGAAAATCATCTAGCTCACAAAAGCATGATTTTGTGATGGAATGGAGTAGCCCAAGCTTGGCTGGACCACAGAGACCTCCAATCCTTTAAGAATTCAATAGAGCTTTAGTCCATTGTCTACAGAATTAGCCTTGGAACTATTTCTTCAAAGGGTCTCACTGATTTCAGTGACTTTGCTTGCACTGAAGTATTTTTCTGTCTGTCTGTTAACCTCATTCATGCCTTTTCTGTCCTCACTTCACAGAGGCAAAGCACCGAACAACCTGTACAGAATATACAGAATCTACACACTCACTCTGGAAAGCATGATATATGGCATGCAAAAAAATTTTTTTAAAAACAACGTATTTTCCTAGCAATCCTTACATATCCATCAAGCTGCAAGTTATTTGCAAGAGAATACTGAAGCTACTCATAAAAAGCCATTACCAAAGTCAGCCAAAATTCCAAGAAAACTCAGAAGGGCAGGCAGATAACTAATCCATTTTGGAGCTGTCAGGTTGTGACCTGTGGTATGTTTTCACAGGAAAGGCAAAAATGAGGTTCTTTCCCAAATGAGGAACAACATGGTGATTTAAATAAAGAAGGATAAATGATGACCATACGGTTCTGCCTGCACAGAAAACATTCCCAAGAAGAGGACTGATCTGACATAGTCATAGTGGGTGGCTACAAAGTGCCAGACAGTCAGTGTTGAATCAGAGCTCCCATTCCTGAGCTCCCTTTCCTGGCTGCAGCTTGTGTAAAAGACTATAAGGAAGGAAAGCCCATGGAATAATGAAGACGAATGCAATAAATATACCTGAGCCTGTCTACTTGTTCTAGTGGTTCGTGCCACTAGAGAAACCCTGCAGGGCTTTAAGCAATTCTTAGTGATGAAGATTTATGGAGCCCTTTTTAAAACTTCATTAAGGGGTCAGAGAGATTTAAGTGGCCTTGCAAGCTCTGCACTAAGCCAAGAGTTTCTCTTTGCAGAAGCTCAGCCAAAGGCAGCAAGGGCACAGCTGGCTTGCAAAGGCTTTTCACACACTCTGGCCTGGGAGGAGCACTGCTGGGTACCCTGTGTATCTGGGCAGTACAGCATAATGCTGAAGTCCCAAGCAGGGTTGTGGCAACTAAGATGGTTAAAGGAAGCTGCTTAGCAAAAGTATTTCCTCTGAGTGGTGTTAAGGCCAGCATACTCTGGTAAGCAAGCCAAGTCTGCATACCCTGCTAGCATAACTTTCTTCTTCCAGTTTCCCTTAGTTTGTCCAGAATATGGTAAAGCATTTTTTTTTTGTAATTCAGACATGTTTTCCTCCTTCTGATGTCAAGTGCTGCCCAAACCTCATAAAATCATTGCCCAGAAACATACCTTCCCTACTGATGCCTCCAAGCAGTTGTTTAGGACTATGATTATTTAGATATAAATAGCAGTGCTCATTAGTCTAGCAATCACTCCCAGCTATGAAAATGCAAATTGGGTTGGCTTGTTTGTGTTTTCGAGAGAGAGAAGGTGGTGGTGGTAGGTGGGAAGGGGAATGTTCCCCAGGTGCTGCTGTTTATCACCTTTTTGTCTCACTGTGAGCCAGGGAATGTTTCATCTGCACCCTGAAGAACTCTGCTGGGCTCTGTTCCACCACCACTGAGGTGGGTGTGCATCACGCACGTCTTGTAAAAGTGGTTCTTGGACTGACAGATTGGGTCAACCCCATAAAAAAAATTTTTTCTTATAGGTATGCAGCAGAATAAGCTCTGGCAGCTGGCAAAGCCAGCAAACATTGACAGAGATGAAGGCTGCTTTGGTAGCTTCACAGGTAGAACTACCATTCCCTTTGGCTCACTGAAGCTGCCGGGCCAGCAGGAAGCAGCCACGATGGAGCAGACCTCATGAGCTGTCACAAAACTTGGTATAACCAAAGCAGCAAATCTTCAGAAGCTGTGTTTCAGCTTGACTGCCCACCTGAAGTGAACACCCTTTGCTAGATGGCTTATAACCCAATGCACTGTGCTTCAGATGGAGTGTGGGAGGCAGTACACAGCCTCGGTGCCTAGCGCAGAGGAGAGGGCCTCCACTGGAGCTAGAAGGAAAGAAGGTAAAAAGAGAAAGACAGTAGAGTATGGAGAAAGAGAGACCTGAAAAATCTGCAGCAAGAAGAGAAATGCTGGACTAAGCCCTTGAAGACCTCACTCACGTCACATCCCATTCCTGACAGCTGCCAGCAGCACACACTTACAGAAATCTCCCAAAAACACAGTATAAGGCAGCTTGTCTGCTTTTTTTTTTAATTGTTATTATTATATCCAACATGCTAAGTACCTTCAAATCTAAATGCCTTTAGCATGAATTGAAGTAAGTACCTGAATTTTAGCAGTGTGTTGCTGTACAGAGAGTTTAATAATAAAATCAATTTAACAACTGTTTTTCTTGATTTTAGGGGAGATTGTTCATACCAGCCTTCATTTAGGAACACACTTTTTTACATTCACAGAGCTTAAAACACCTGCTTTACACTAAAGGGGAGGGATGGGTGGAACCATGCACTTATGAATATGGCTTCTCAATGAGGTTTCACGGCAGAATAGCTCAAGCCTGAGGTAGCCTCTGGTAAGGGTTAAATGTATGAATGATGCAACAGGCAACTCTCTGGGTGACAGCGCTATCTGGCACTACTTTAGCACCTATTAGAAATACAACACTGGCTACAGACTTTCCCAACTGAGCTGTAGCAATACTTCCCAAACAGTTATTCAATAAATGATTCAATATTAATGAACAGCATAAGGAATTTTATCTACCATTACCTCCATCCTGCAGTTTCTTATAGGAGCCTTACCTTGCTATCCTCGTTTGAATACAATCATTTCTGGTGCATTCCTGAAGCTAGCAACAGGAAGGACCTCTTTCCTTCTGCAGGAGCGAGCAGAGACTCAGGAGTGAGTGGATTATGATCATGGCTGGCTGGAAGGAGAAGCCTCCCTCATGACAGTGAGACACGAGATCTCGGCCTCGACAAGGAGCATTACTACAGAAGAGCCAATTGCGTAATATCCCAAAGAAGAGCAATTAAGTGGTTTCATTAATAGAGGCTTTGCATGAGCTACACACTACAAATAGCAACTTCATTCAGGCCATTCCAATGACACATGCTAGAGATAGGAAGATCCAAGATAATAATGTTTTGCCATGGCATTCTGGGAAACTAGGGATGAGGAATTTTTCCAGTACGGGAAGCTTGTTTTGTTCCCTGAAGACTTTGTTTTGATTTCAAGCACTGCCAACTATGCACTGTTGTCACATTGTTTAGATACCTTCTTTACTGCTCCCTTGATCATAGGGCACAGGGAGATTTCTTCAGCAGACAAAGACTTTTCTGAGGCATATGCTATAACAGTGGAAGGAGTCTGCTCCAGAACTTCCACAAATACAGGACTAGCTCACTGTATCTAAGTGCCTTTACATCAGGAGGATTGTGCTTGAATTTCCAGTGGAGACTGGAGATATATGGTGACAAAGGGAAGCAGTGGGTGGTTCAGGCACCCAGTGTCTGAGTTCCTGGGCACCAGTGACAGCCCTGGGTGCTGACAGTTGCTTCCCCAGCCCTGAGTTGCGGCAAGTTTCATCTCTGTTGGTCATGTCTGGCTGCTACCCCTTGTGAGATGTTACAGCGGCTCAGGTAGGAGAGTAAAGCTGTCCTGGGTCTGCTGTGCACAAGCCTGTGTCAATTCAAGAGGCAAATCCCTGACCTGTATGGTTTAGAGTAATAGCAACTTGGATGCTGTTAGAGTAAAAGCACTTGGATGGCTCTTCTGGTGTCAGAAAACATATTACAGTGAAGTGTACCCTTTCTCTTTCTTTTTTTTTTTCCTTTTCATTTTCCACATGCAAACCAATAGAGGTTATCATAAGACTTAGGGACTTTTGATGATCCCTGGTTAGCACTCCTAAACCTTCTGCTCACTTCAAGTTTGTGAGTGAGACAAAAGATAAACTGAAGCAGAATGCAGTCCTGGGTTTCCTTGAGCCAGCAGGAACTTTGCCAGCACTTGATTTTTTAAAATCTGGTTTCCTCAGCTAATTCAGTCATGCAAAATTAGCAGCCTCAAGAAGAAACAGGTAAATGTGAGTGTTCTACTCCTGTTATACCCAAAAGTGGGTTACGTTTCCCATCAGCTCCCTCAAGCAAAACCTGCACACTTGTGAAGCACTGTTTGTTTGTTTGTTTGTTTGTTTGTTTTTTTGTCTCTCTCTGATGAGACTTTAAGGACACAGCAGCAATATTTGCTGCAAACCTTCTTTTGGGCTTTGGCTGCTGTCACAGCTCTTACCTGGGGGCTGTCACCCCAGCCACCACATCTCATTTCAGCAGAGAAGAAGGAGAACATAACTCTTGCCTTTCCCTTCCACGTAGTAAAAAGCCAGAGGGAACTGCAGAGCTGTGTCATCCTGAATTGCTGTGACCAATTTGCCAGGGACCTTTTCCTACTGGAAGGCAAAAGTGCTGCAACTGCTTGTCTGCCTGCACACGTACCCTGGGCTGTGTGCAGGAAATGGGGTTGGCAGAGCAGCTCCTGCCCAGCACAACACTGTGAGTGGTTCATTTGTACCATCCTGGCTGCAGGGGAGCACAAGCAGGAGTGAGAGCATCTGGCAGTGGCAACCACCTAAAACTGCCATGTGGGCTCAGGTTCCACCTGCTGCATTGTCTGAAATGAACCTGAGTATTTCATGGCTGACTCATCCAATGAAGGAAAAATTAAGTGGGTCTTCAGGTAATGGGCTTCAAATATACAAATCAGGCTGCTGCAAAGAGAAAAGGAATATTTTGTCTCTGTTGGCAGATTAAAGGTACAGGCAATGTTAAAGATCCACCAGAGAAAACTGGAGAATTGCCATCACCTGTCTCTTAAAAGGAGGTTAAACACCCTAGGAGAAGGCAAGACATAGGAAAAAAAGGATTTGGTATCCCTCTGAGGTCCTTCCCAAGGGAATACCTCTGAGGCTCTGCAGATGTGTGATTATCCACATCTGTCAGTGGATGTTGCATTCACAGGGGAGAGAAATTGCATCCTCCATGAATCAAACAAATGATTCATTAAAAATCAGCAAGCCGTTCCAGAAAAAATCCACTGTCAATGTAGTCATGAAACCAAGAGGAGTTAAAAAACTAACAGCTGTGGCACAGCAATGAAACCCCCCAGCAATTAAAGCCCACCAATAAATATTGACAAGTGCTGGAATTAACTTTTATATTTCTAGAAATCATTTTAGCTGTGGAAAATATAAACTGTGTCTTCCCTGCGGACACAGCCAAAACTAATCAAAATACTCCTCATAACAGAAAGGAAATACCTCTAGGCTGCGATAAGGACTATGAATGTAGTTCTTTTACGTCTCCAGTACCTAATAACAATAAGATGGACTGGGGGCACTGTTTTCAGCGTAGAGATTAATAGCCAGGGACAAACCGAGAAGGAGAAAGTACACTTTCAGTTTTCTTTCCGATGGCTAATTAAAAAGCCCATATCTGAGAGGAAACACTGTGGAAATGAGAGTTATTTGGATGTGCCTTCCCCCATATACTATCACTCCGCTTTGTGAGGAATGCTTTATTAACGCTAATCTCATCCCTGTGCTTTGACAGAAGTTACAGTTTCCTTCCTTTGCAACCGCTAAGGCTCAGTTCTATTACAGGGTTTGTTTAATGGGAGCTTTATTATTTTACTAAATTACCTCATCTTCTGGGAACAAACCTAACCTTGAACGACGAAGCTAAATGTCTTTTTAATGATGCAAGTCTGTTTGGAAATTGTACTTTGACGACTCCAAATTTTCTTCATTCTGCATGCTTAATATGTGAAATATACACAAAAAAGTAATTAATTTCTGCAAGCTTTCCAGATTCGGTATTTAAAATCAATTTGCTGCAATTATTAAGGTTAAGACAAGAGGGAACAAACATTCTTAATGGTATTCAGGCACCAGAGAAGAGTCCCTTGCAATCACTAGGGAACCCATCTTCAGCAAACTGGAAAATAATGCAGTACTGATGCTTAAATATTCCATATTGAAATGTTTAAATTCTAAGACAATATAAGTAAAACTCCTAGGTGCATTTTGGAATGGAGCCTTCTCGTGCTGCCATGAGACCTAATGAGAAACTGTGAAAACAATGAGAAGCTACCATTAACCCAAATGAGATGGTGGTTTGTTCCATGCCTTGGAGTTAGACCAAATGAATGTGATTTTCTAGAACAGTCTATGGTACAGTGGATCTCTCTTATTCCAGGGAAATAAGGCTTTGGTTACAGGGTGGTTGTCTGAACACAGAGGGCGAAGCAGGGTACAGGGCTATATATCTGATGTACACTAGAGGAATTACTGTCTTGGTTCCTGGTTGATTCCCTCCCAAATGCCTCTGAGTTGCTGCAAACCCACACAAAAGACTTCTTGACTCTAGAAAAATGTGTGTCTGTGTTTAGGGTGTGTGCAGTTTGGGTACTTCTGAGGCTATATTGCCCAGAGGTCACCCTTGGGCTAAGCTGGGGGCAGTGTTTTTTGTTTGTGTGAGACTTGAGTGGGAAGAAATACATGAAAATCAAACAGAAATATGCTCTTTGCTAGTGGGGTAGATACACCATGATGACTTATCTATTTAGGAATATTGTTAAAGCTTGTGAACTTCTTTCCACATCTCCATTCAGAAAAGTCCTGTACCTTCCTGAAGCAGGAGCAGAGGTCTGGGTACTGCCTCCCCTTCCTCCTCAAGCTGTAAGACCCTCATAGCCAGGCACAGTCTCCCTGGTGCTTCCTGGGGACACTGAGTTGCTCCAGATCTGCTTCGTGTATATGCACACACGTCCCTTGCCTGTCACCTGTGAAAAATGGTTCAGGCATCTGGGGTGGTTAGGGAATCGGCATTGGAAAGACTGATGCTTTGGGGAAACAGCAATTGCTTCCCAGCCACTCTATCTCCAAGTGAGAGGAGCCCAGAAAGAAACGGCAAATGCATCAGGTTACAATACCAGAATAGCTCATCTGGGGTGCCAAGAGGTTCCCAGGAGAAAAAGATACCAGGACCAAAGGAACAGGCTGGATAAATTGTTCTGAAGGCTCCAGACAGCCCTTACCTGCATCAGGCTTCCAGTTTTGCCCCACACTGCATTAGAAGTAGGGTTGCTGTGAGCAGGTCACTTTTAGCACAATTTCTGTTCAGCCTTTCTCATCCTATGAAATAGTCCTGGCACATCTTGTGAAAACAAATTCTCTGACGACAGCCTCAGAATTGGCCCTACTTATTTCTTCTGTTGTTATACACCCAAAGTCAGCTACATATCATCCAGAAGAAAAATCAACAGTTCTGATACCTGTTTTCCTGGCCCTGAGAAGTTGCAAAGCTTGTCTGAGCTCAGAGGAAGAGAACTGGATATTCTCATCAGATGATCCACACTTCTACCATAATGCATCCCAATCACTTCAAATCAAACCTTTTATCCCTTTTTGGTGCCATGCCAGTAAAATCACCTCTCATTCTCTTACTGTAGCTTTTTTGTACAGAGACTTCTGCACTTGCCCCAAGGAGTGCTAGTTAGTCGGCCTGAACAGATCACAGTCAACCAAGTGCTTCCCCACCCACAAACTTTGTATTCCCTACAGCACCCCCATTCCTGTAATAGTCTTGGGCTGCCACAGTGTTATGAGTCTCTGAAAAAGTTTCTTGCCCTTCTAAGCAGGAGAGCCAACTTTCCCCTAGCCAAACTTTCATAGACATGTGTCAAAATCTTTTCCAGGGGAGAACCATGGGACAACATAACGCTGTGGGCATCAGAAAGCTGAGGGAGGAGGTCTGGCTCAATTCATTATTTGGGGATAGCAGCTATTCCACATTACTTTCCAATGAGATGGGGATGATTTGGATGTGCACTGGGTTACAATGTCATTTAGTCACATTAGTCCCAATGTACTCTGCCATTTTCTTCCCCCAGCACATGGGATTGCTCAGGAGCCTTATGTCAGTGCAGGATCAGGATGTCTGTGAACTGAATATGGAAAGACCACTTGCCTTGCACAAGGGCTCCCCTTTTGCCTAAAAACTGCCACTTGAGCACCTCTGCTTTGTTCCATCTATGACTGTAGTGTGAAGATAAAATGCCCTGCAAGAAGCCACTGAAAGTTAAAAGTCTGTATTTCCTGCAGATCTTTTACATGCTGAAGAATATTTTTTCATATTATCTTCTCCCTTGCCCTATGGTTAGGTGCAAGTTTTACCCCTATAGTTTTATGGCATTGCTTGGAAATTCAGTTGACAGACAAGGTCCTGCTGTGCTACTAAACATAAACATTTCACCTTCTTGTTGTATTAAGCCTTGGTTGGATTTTCTTCTATCATTTTTTTTCCCCCAAATGGGAATGCAAGCAGCTGAAGAAAACATGAAAATAGATTTCTAGGAAAGTAACCAAAAGGGCTTTACCAGCACGACAAGTTGCTTATCAAGAACTATTTTAGGAACGTGAGGAAATGAAACTTTGATGAGAGAGTTCCAAGAGGGAAGATTTACTAGCGAGCTGAGGGTTCAAAGCAGGATGACAGCACAGCTATCAGGAAACCTTCTCTGCACCTGTTTCTCAACCAGCTGCCTAACCATGCTCCCCCTCCTTTCTGCTGGCAGCTGAACGGCCGAGATCTGCATCCTCTTTTGTGCTAATCCGCTCCACCGTCTGTCTGGAAATGTTTGCCAGTCAATTCATCCCCTCCTCCTCCTGAGCACAGACATAAGACACAGTTTCTGATTTTAATGCCCAGCTGTGCTCCAAAGACCTCATATAAATCCAAGTCACACTCCCAGAGAACAAGGTCTCAACATGCCTCAGTTTCCCATCTGTACAAGGATAACACGTTACAGCTTTCCTTCCTTCTTTATACTGTCTCTAGCGAGGCATCAGGCTCCTCAGGCTGGTAGATACTTCCTTCACCTCCTTTCTATGTCCAGCATCTAATGTCAAATGAACCACCTCAGCTTCAGCTTACAGGTGCTGTCATGATTTAATGGCACCTGAAGCATTTCTGTTGTGGCCCATTGGTGCAAATTTACTGCAAATCAAAGCCCTTTTAAGGACAATGATGAAGTGTAGTCTTACCCTGTGCCACAGGTTTGCACATGGGCACTTTGTGAGATCTCGTCCAAGCTGCATGGTTGAACCACTGGTTTCACAAGCAGGAGTTTCACCTTCCCCCTGCAGTCTCCTGCCCTGGAGAAGTGCCCAAAACTCGTGCTTGTTGTGACAGATCCCAGGGTCCCAGAACATAGCACAACCCTGTGCCGTGATAAGCCAGCATGGATGGCCTTACTGAAGTCAGCAGAGCATCATGCAGTGTCTTGGTTTCACATGGGATTTTGGAGTCAGTTTAGGGTGATGAATCTAGACCCCTAGGCACCAAACAAGGCTCACAGCCCCCTTTTGTGTCAGCAAGTGATTCTACATCTAGACGGCAGTAACTGGGAACGATATCCATTTTAGCCAAATTCCAGCTCTATTCCAGATGGAATTGTTGGCTTGCACTGGTTGCAGCACCAACCAGCCTTCCCCACTTCTCAGCTTTTAGGAAGCAGTGGGACTGTGGAGCAAATAGCGCAACAGACTTGTCAGCAAGCCTGGGACAGGATGATAGAGCCTAGTGGTCCCAGGGACATCCTCAGATGCTCTCCCCAGAGTGCACAGTGGTGGCCCAAGCTGCAGCGTGGATGAATGCCAGGGTTGGCAAAGCCTGGGTCGATGAAACCTGGTGAGCAAACACGGCTGCAGAGCCTGCCTGCCTGCATCGCGAGGGAGCTGCCTCCCTGATCTCTCATCACCCACGCACACAGGGCTGGTGACAGGCTCAACGCAGTGAAAACAACCACCCACAGCCCAGCACCCGTCCGCCATCTTAGCACAACTGGTGGTGTGAGGCGGATATCGATAGGCCCTTGGGCACCTGCTCCAGTGAAGTCCAGGCCAGCTGCTTGAACACTCTTGCTTGAGCCTTGTTCTTGCTTCATCCCACATTAGAGAGAGCTGCTGGGTTCCAGGCAGCACTAGAGAGGCTGACCTTGGGACATGACGTGTGGGAAGTGACTCAAGCCACGGCGGTGAAGAGGCATGGGCGGCTTGCAGAAGAAAGGCCAATCCAGGGGGTCTGATGTTTTGTCCACTCCTCAGCCACAATGCAGGGATGCCAGCACATCTCCACTTTGGGGGATGAGGACCTTGTGGAGACCTTCCTTTGAAGCATGGGCCCATTGTTTTGACACAGCGCATCACAGAGACAGAGAGGGCAGAGTTGGCTCCTGTCTGAGCAAGACCCAAGGAGTCTAGGAAAAGACCTAGGGGACTTCTCTCCTCTGAACTTGAACCATATCCCATAATGATGGATTTCAAATAAAAGATGGCCTGTTTAGATACCTGAGGAGTCTGCATCAAATTCCCAAGCTTTTCCTCCTCCCTGACAATGAGAAAATAACTTTTAATGTCTCTTATATATCAAGTTCATGACCTCCTTAAAGAAAATTATTCTCATTTAAATATCCATGGCTGAAATACTTTTATCGGTGTGTGAGCAGTTTTAAGGACAGAGCTGTCTCAATCTCTCTTTTGAGAGAGAAATTGAGTGGAGCCTCTCAATTAGGCTCCACTTAACATCATTTCTTCTGCTCTTTTCCATCCATGTCCTCCCTTTGCTTGCAGACCTTGCCCTGGTAGTTGACTACTGTAAGGATGGCAGAGGCGGAAAGAGTAGCTGATTGCAGATGAGAGGCAAGGTGTGGGCTATGCACTTGGAAAATTTGGTCACATGTGTATCTTTTGGTAGATGAATGCCCCTGTGGTTTTCAGCAAACTGATGGGATTGTTGCTTCTGCCATTGTTATTGTTGATATTCAGGAGAACCAGAGGATTCATCCCAAGTACCAGACCTTTTGAATTAGGGAGAGAGGTACAGAGAGTATGCTACAAAAGCTTCTAGTAGGAGATGTATACACAGTGCAGAGAAATTTGTGCCAGTTAGATGTCTGTAAATATATAAGCATGCACAATTTTTTGCGTGTGTATTTATCTTACATATAAGCGTGTGTTTGTGTGTATATATATATATACACAAACACACACACACATGTATAGACGTCTCCTATCACTGTACAGCTCCCTAGGAAGCAGGACTGTGTTCTCAGTGCCTGGCCACAGTGAACATGTCCTCAGTGTCCCCATTGCATTCACAACCAGGAGGTTGTAGCAGCAAGGCTGTGCTTCAAGCTGAAGAGGCAGACGGGATAGAGTGGATGTTGTTGCATCCTCTGTAGAAAACTCCTGGGAGAGTAAGACCAAGTCTTGAAGCTTTCACCCAACAAGCTTTGACCCCCTTGGAAAAGGCTGCCTTTTCCCTCTTTCCTTGCCCCTCCCTTAGCAAAATGGCTGAGCCCGTGCCAGTCCTGGGGCATCAGGACACTGTGCCACTCAGCTGCAGCTGCCCTATGACAGCCTGCCGGGGTTGGTAGGCATTTGGGGCCGAGAGGAAACCCAGCACCTTTGCACACTGGAGCCATTTACAATGACTTTTGTTGCTGACGGCACATGTTTGGTTGTACTTGTTAAATCTTGTTAAACAGGAAACAGGTTTCGAGGCGAGAGGGTCCCTTAGAGTTCAACTCCCGCTTTCAAATGTTCTTACAAGATGCACAATTGGCACCGGCTTACAGGAAATATTTAATTGGAGTCGGAAGGTGCTGGCTCCACCGACCTTGTATTACATTCCTCTGTGTTCTCCTTTCACAATGATTTTCACCTATAGCTTAAATCAGTGATTTATTTATAGCAGCCAATGGTGAGTCCAACACCATCAAGGGGACGAGCAGACCACGGATATGCAGTGAACTAAAGGGAGGAGCAAGCAGCAAGGAATGGTCTTATTGAAGGAGAAGGGGCTGCCACAAACCCAAGAGTGACATATTTATGAGTCCAGTATCGGTTGCCTGCACTGATAAGCCACGGTCATTAAAGGAAGGAAAAGTCACCTTTGTGTATATAAAATATACAAGATTCATAGTCTGAAAAGACTTGACAGGAAAACATTAGGTAAATAAAGGATATCCCATAAAGCATAATGTGAAAATTAAATTACCTCAAAGGGAGGGAGGCTGTCTGTCCCAGCAGTGAAAGTGAGGAAAAATGAAATTCCTCTTTTCCATCTCAAAGCTGATTTGGCTTTAGAGTTTTGGGTGGATCTAGGCATGTTGTTATTGACATCTATAAAAAAAGCATTAAAGTCCATTACGTTGGACTGGAAATGCTGCAGCTTCCCATAAATTCTCACTACATGCTCATAAGGTGGTGAGAAGCGGGTTATGCATTGCTGCTCACAGTGGCCAAATAAGAGAAGTATTATTTCAGGGGTGAGCTGGACTTTCAACATTATTTCTGGTTGTCAGATCTCACCAGAGTTTTTTCATCTGATTTTCAGACCTGCAGTTGTAAAACACTTGGAAAATTTTCTGCCCTCCTCCCCAGACTTTTCTAGTGAGTGAAACATATCCAGGATCCACCTATTTTTGCTTTAACTGGTTGGTGCACCTCCAAAGCTGAGGAAATGTTGAAACATCAGGGAGAGGCAAAAGGAGGGAAACTGAAAGAGTGTACTTATTAAACTACTTGACAAAAAAAATAATGGGGGGGGGGAAGAGAAAGAGAAAAAGAAAGATAATCCAGCATTTAAAAACTTCATAATTAAAAAACCAATTTCTTTTAAATTTATTTTTACAGAATGAACAATTTCACAAGTAAGAGGTCTTCTAGAGGCTGTCCCCATGGAAGGCATGCATAGCCCCTGCCTTGAGTACAGGTGGCCAACAGGTGAGCAACGTATGGGTGTGCAGCCTCAGCACCAAGTCCCTGTGGGTGCAGCCCCTTCAAAGCTGATAACCCAAAGCCTCACTGATGACCAGGGTCTTGGCAGTGTTTTTGTTGGGGAGGAGCTGATTCAATTTGAAGCAAGCCAATCCCCTTTTTTATCCTGAAGACACAATCCCCACAGTGGTTAGGTAGATCCAAATGCAGCTTGTAGCCATTATTAAGGTCATATTGATTTTTTTCCCAGCAGAATTCACAGACCAACATCTATTTATAAATGTGACAGTCTACTTTATTTGTCCATCTTAATGGAAGTCACTTCCCCAGTGTACTGTGGGATTTTGGAGGCGTAACTTAAGCAAAGAGCTCAGCACCAGTTCCTCGGGTTTCTGTTCCCAGGGTCGTGTGCCACAGTTGCTGATCCAGTTTAAAAACATTTGATTGTGGTGCATCACACAAGCACAGGTCTCTCTGGTGCCCAGTGAGGGGCCCAGGAAAGAGAGGCACTTATTCAGCATAGCCTGCTTTTTGCACTCGAGTTTGCATCAACACCTCTTCGCACCCACTCTTCTGTTTCAGATCTTTACAAGTCTGGGTCACGTTACTGTCACATCTCAATCTGCCTGAGAAGCCATTGGCTCTCCAGGACCTGACAGTGTCCTCTCCAGAGCATCTCCAGCCCTTCAGGATTCTGCATCAGGCAAAGGTACTGAGCATTATTACGGGTGACCACTGAAGGGAAGAAAGGGACCAAGAAACTTATTCTGGGCAAACTGAATTGAATCAGTGAGGGTGAAACTTCATTATGTTTGCAAACGAGTTGTCTACTGGCATCACTTTTGCACATCAATACTACTATTAAAGGGTCACCAGAAAGAGCTCTTCTCCCATCTTTGAAACGTCCACATTGTAGACCCGTGGTGTTAAACTTTGAAGTTTCTTTTCCAAGTCAAAACAAACACAAGGCTTTCTGATCTTGGCAATCACCGTTTCTTCAGTGACCTCCATTGACCTGGTTTTTACCAGGCAAAGCTCTTGCTCTTCTGGAGCTGCCTTGTCCTTCCAAGTGCATGGGAGGAGGGCCTTTATTTTTTATCTTATATCTTGAAATTAAAAGGTGCCTCTGAGTAAGGCAATCACTATCCCAGCCGGGTTTAAACTTAGGAAACTGTGACTAACAAAACAATAAATCACTGATTTTCCACCTCTGGAAATACAATTTAGTCCAACTGTGTCACCTTTATCCACTGCCCTTGGGGACATTTCTTTATTTGTAAGGGGGTTACTTTCAAAACTCTGCATGTGATCGCCCACTAGATAAACAAGGTGAGATCCAGAAGAGAGATCAGTTTTGCAAGAAGCCTGCTAGATGAGGCAGCTTCATTTCATTTGATTGAGAATTTTTCTTTTATTCACACGTTGGCCCTTTGCTGATGGCTCAGCTCTCTCTCTAATAAATAACTGGTCCACATCACTAAACTGCTGCACATAACTCAGAACAATTTGTTACTGTTGGCAATGTCTGTGCAGCAGGGGCCCAGGAACAGACCAGCATGGAAGCAGTAATACCTCCCACTCTTCAGGAACATGATTTCTGCCTGATTACAGAAGGGGTCATTGGTAGGACAATGCAAAGAAGGTCATATACAATTGCCTCCGCACAAATTGTATGTGCTGCAAAATACTCACATGAGCCGCTTTACCCAGGAGTATCTGACAGGAGCAATCAGTCCTGTGATATCAACACTGCAGATGTGGCAGGACATTAAAAAAAATTAATACGTATTCATAACAACCAGAACACAGTGATAGTGTCTGAACACTTTATATAGCCCTGGGCCCAGAGGGCAGTTTAAAATACAGAAATTCCTCTAGAAACAATGCTATAATAAATCCAGTAGGCCTAAGGTCCTTCCAAAGATAAGACTACAAACACAGTCTCCAAATACTTGGTGAGACTGTAACATTAAGAGTCACGTATAGTTTTAAAAAGAAATGAAAAGGACTGCATTTTTTTTACCCCTTGATCCCCATCTGTCTGTCCTTCATAAACACTGAGCAGTGCAAAGAGGGCACATTCTCGTGGCACCCAGCACAAAGTAATTATATGGGAGTCAAGATGCAGGGAAAGAGGGAGTTTCAGGGTCCTGCCTGGAACAGGAGAGCTCAACTGTCCTCTGCCTGCAAAAAAGTTTGAGGGTTAGCTAAGGATATGTGGCACTATGCACATGGGGCACCTACTTTTTCTCTTCCCAGAAAGGTCATGAGGGCTGAGGGACAAGAAAAAGTAGCTCCTGCTCTTCGGAAAAAAAACCCTCATCCTAGTACATACCAGTTGCTCCAGCTCAGTGGGGCCTTTCTCAGCTTTCCTTTGTCTACACACTTACCAGCATATAGTGTCTAATGCACCTTTCTCATTATAGCCACTTTCCTTGGGAGCCCTTTTAGATACACGACATGGAGAGAGGAAGCAGAGGGAACATTATTTCTGTATACACTCTGGTCTTCTGTTGCCAATTAGTGGGTCTCTGTGGATGTTGGTACCTGAGCCTGGAAACCTTGGGGCTCAATGGAAGAACATCAAATGAAAGGTGAAAAACAGGTCAGCAGAACAACTGGAGGGCAACTGTGGTTTCTCAGTGCTGTAACATCTGGGCTTAGTGGCACTGTGTGCCAGTGCTTTCCAATTTCAAAGCTGTCTTACTTGTTTCTGTGGGAATTTCGGGGAAGTTTGTTATTTGCTGTTGGTTTTGTGTTTTTGTTTTGCTTTTTAACAAAGCACCTCTAGAAAGAGTATGCTTTCCAAAAAGACATTGTTTAAGGTAATAATACAAGAGGGAAAATGGAGGATGTGGGGTAAGGCAAGAAAGTAGCAAAGCAGACAGAATCTCCTCAGTTGCTTTCAATACAAAAACACTGGGTCTATAGGGTTTGTGATGGATTAAAATCGAGAGAGCCTCCTGGAAATTTTCAGACACGTTTCACAGAAGACCATTTTTTTGGGGAAAAAAGAAAAACCTCGTTTTATTTCTTGAAATGTTATGTTATTGTTTAAGAGCATGGGAGAGCCAAGCAAGGAGGAATACCAAACTCCCAGAGCTCTCATGTACAAAGCAGAAAGATCTATGGCAAGTTGGGTGTTGGCTATGGCCGCACTAATGATCAAAATGAAGACCATATCCTCAGGGAGTTATGGAAGCCCCAGATTGTCCAAGACCCTCACTTACAGCCACCACCACTTGCTCTTTGGCAGAACTGACTTGCCCATTTCTGAGGAGTCAGTCAACTGGAAGAGGAAAGTGATACAACTCAAACTGGGGAAACGAAGGTAATTTGAGCTGCTTGGCTCCAAATGCAACAGGAGGCAGCAAAGGGAAGATGAGGGAGCTAGGAGGAAGGCCAGGGCTCAGACAAGTACAATATCCCATGACTCCACTCTGTGAACACAAGAGCAAGCTTCCTGCCCTGCATGCCACCACTTCGGCAAATTCTGGCAAGTGGAAGAGCATAAAATGTGGCCGTGCTGGTGACGGACCCTTCCTGCGCCAGTCACCTGCAGAGGAGAACAACAAAAAGCAAACCTGCTGTCTTTGACATCAAGCAGAAAGATAAACTCTAATATCAGAAAGGGCAGGCAGAAGATCATCTCTTTCCCCATCCTTTTTAAGATTTTGATCAGTCAGTCGATGATTAACGCTAATATATGGGTACCTCAAATAATGCACAAGGTTCAGATAGCCCCAATGGTTGCCAATTAACTGTATGAAGGCAATAACAAGCTATTCATGAGAGGTTGATATTAAACTAAAATTACTAGTTTTACTTGCATAACTTACACTAGTGAGTGTGAGTGCCCTATCTTATTGAGCAAAAGGGTGAACCCAGGCAACTTGAGATGAGAACAAACTTCACAAGATGGTGGCATTCCCCTCATTCTGGATGTTTCAAAAACATCTGGATACTTAAGAAGATCTCACGAAGGAAGAATTTTGCAGGGTGTCTCTCGGCCTTGTAACACTTGCTATAACACTGATCCTCTGCATTAGTCACACAAAAATAAAGGAGTTACTCACACTCTTAAAAGTCATGCACAGCTACTTGTCTTGCTGGATCAAGATCAAATCTCTTGTCTTTCTGAAAAGGAACTAAATGAAACTAAAAATCACCAGTTCTCATGTGATTTCCAGTATTTCCTGTCTCGAGGCAGGCTACAAATCTTGCTTGAACATTTAATGGTGCTACACCTTGCAAGCTAATTCTGGTCAGACACAGCAATGGCCTCCTTCATTAAAATGAAAAATAGTTCATGTAAGGTATCTACGCACATTCAAACTTCAAGTTTCAATGTAATCTTGGTTCAAGTCTGGGCTTTTAGATTAACTTTGCTTACTTACTTATTTTTAAGCTATATTCATTTGCCTCCTCTTAGCATGATTTCTGACATGCTTGTCCTTTCCTGCTGTTGCCCAGCATTTCCAAACCTGCTAAATCTGCCCCTTTTACCTGACTTATTTCTCTGGAAAGAATGAGCCTCTCCTCCTGCCTCTCCCTTATCCCTGTGTAAGTAACATCCATCACTGTATCAGCACCTGACTGAGCAGCACTAGGGAAGGGTCAAGGTATTATTTCCTACCCTTGACAGGTGTTATAACAACGTTGAATTACCTCAACTTATAAAAGTTTCCATTCTACAATCTGCTGCACATACTTTTCTTCTTTCTATTCCACCCTCCCTGGAGGTTTCTTGGCTCTGCTCGTGCCAAGGCAAAAAGCCACTCACATTTCTGCAAGCACAAAAGCAAAGGACAGACTTTGCCCATGTTACACAGTGCCAAGAAGAGCCACTGCCTATGAAAGCAACCTCATGGGTCTTCTGTGATAGCCACAGGTGGCATTGCCCCTCGTGGGTCAGGCACTGTCTGAGGCACAAAATGCCAGTGCTAAGTAGAAGCAGCAGTACAGGCATGCACAGCACTCTGGAGTGCTCTTCAGTGAGACAGGAGATATTCTCCTTCTCTCTGCCTTCCTCACTG
This sequence comes from Oxyruncus cristatus, assembly GCA_013399855.1. Taxonomy (NCBI): domain Eukaryota; kingdom Metazoa; phylum Chordata; class Aves; order Passeriformes; family Cotingidae; genus Oxyruncus; species Oxyruncus cristatus. The sequence continues at coordinate 1,276,503 of VXAY01004091.1, forward strand.
TCCTTTTCTGCCTAGCATAAGTGTCCAAACTAAACTAGGTTAAATCACTCCTTGCAAATAAATATCTATGGCCATCAATTAATCAGGTCAATTAGCTGAAACAGAACATCTTACTTTCAAGTAAGTGGGATTATTTCCTCCCTTGGGATGCAGATGTTTAGATATTATTCAGAATTTCTAATTTTCTACAAGATGTGTTTCCCACTACCTTCAACACCGAAGACCCAATGCATCAGGTCATTTGTCCAAGAAAAAGAGGAGCTCCTTGGAGGGGCTGCCTTTCAGGACTCTCCACCCCTTGTACACACTTCCCTTTAGCAATGATAGCTTCATGCAAATCAAGCAATTACTCCTGAGCACACCAGTGTCCAGGCATGAAGGTTATGCCTGGTCTTAACCTCAGGAAATGTGAGGAAATTTGTATATTCAGATAACAGTGTGTGAAGAAAGCATACAGGGGAGGTGAGAAACTGTATTTTTTAAAAAAACATTTAATATGACTATAAATTATTCTACATCCTCCATTTTGCATGGTTTGGGTCATTTTGTTGGGTGTTTTATTCCCCACAAAGAAGCATTGTACTTAAGGAGTAACTTAGTATATCTTGCATTCAGTTGCTGATAACCATTATGGAGAAGCTGCAGACTTCCAGCCTCAGAAGCAACCTAATAGTTAAAGATTGACTGGACCTCTTCAGAGGTAGGTTGACAATATTTCTGGCATTCTGAGGCTGGCAACACAGTGGAAAAGATCCCAGCACAGCCCCAAGCATTAGTTATTTCTGCTTTCCACTCGGACTCCTGCAGACTGAGAGGTGAAACAACAGCAGCCTTTGTCCATCAGAGGCATTTCCAGAGCTGAAGAATCCTTGCAAAGACTGCCTTTTTAGAAAATAAAAACTATCTAATTAATTCCTTAATTGTGATTAGTTGTTTAATTTTGTTTGGCTATAATTCATAAAGCCAGTTTAGGCATCTATCCAGCAGAGACAGGCACAGCTTCATGACAGTGGCGCTGAATCTCCTTATGCACTGGCAAAAGTGCTTTCAGTAAAACCCCGAAAGAAACTGCAAAAACAAGAATAAAATAATACCCTATGCAGAGGACAAAGAGAAGGCTAAAGTCAGCATTTTATCTGATAGATTGTCTTCAGGAAATGCCTGTGAAAACAGTTTTGGATAGGAATAGCTGATCTGGCCGCAGATATTCCCTGAAATAAGAAAGGTGCAAAATCCTGGTGCCTTTTTTTTAATGTTTTTTTTAAAGAAAACAAAATAGTTCTCACCAGAATTAAAGTACTCTGCCACCCCTCGAAGGCAGAGTGCCTTATTATGGGTAAAGTATTAGATGATACAAAGTTGACAGGAGAAGGATTCGTATACTTGTAAGAGCAAAAGGAAATAGCTCTGCGTCAAAAATGAGGGAATGGAAAGGGAGAGACAAACACAAAGGAGGCCACTATGATGTTGAAGTGTTTACCTATCTAGGCTCTTTCTGAATCTCTGAGTGCCATCATCACAGTTTTCCTCATTCTCAGAATTTTTTATGTGCGTTGTTTTGGGGTTTTTCCTAAATGACAGACAATTGTACCCATGAAAGCCTGAACCCTGATCTACTCTGCTGCATACCTTCTCTTCTTCCCTCACTTGATGGCATATATTCTGCAGGAGAGAGAAACAGATGGAGAGCTGGCAGGTGTCATGCCCTCATTAAAGACAAGAAATATGGCTGCAAAGTTCTTTGAACTGTTATAACCTCCTGCCTAACCACTCCAGTTAACCAAAGCACTGTAAGTGTTGCTTCTAAAAATGAGCTCCCCTTCTTCCCTCATATTCACCTTTACTCAAAACATACATGCCTCTTGCAATGGCAGTGGAATTGATCTCGCCTTTTTCTGGGGGCAGATGTTGAGTGCAATGCAGAGTAGACACATCTGCAATGCAAATGATACCCTAAACGTGTCTCCAGAAAACAAATGCACAGCACATGGGAACCCTGAGAGCTGTACTCTGTCCTGAAACCTGGGAGCAGCATAAATAACACTAACCTCACTGTCAGCACCCAAAGTCCTGCAGCAGCACTATCGTGGGGACACATTCGGTTGAAGGGGGATCCTGACACATAAGAGGACATTATCTGCTCCAGTATATTCTTTATTCTCCATTTCTTTGAAGACAGCGGGAGGCTCCTGGGGATGAAACATGGAGAGGTGCTCCCATGCCTGGAGCTGGAGGAGTGTTCCATAGGGGATCCTATGGCTGAAACGGCAGCTCAAAATTTCCCTCAATTGTGGTTTATGGTCTCTTGGGAGGAGGGGATTTCGATGGGGAACAAGGGAGCTGATGCTGTAAAACAGACCATAAAGTCAAATGTCAACTTTTATGGCCAACATGAGTATTTGTAGGAGCATATTCCAGATTGCCCAGGCTGTTGCATAATGGGATGGCTCTTACTGAGCTGGGCAATAGAGGGATCGTGCATGCAGCATAGTGAAAGCAGAAGATCTGCCACATTACAGGCAATACTGGGGTTGGGATCACAGTGGGTAGACTAAGATGGGTGTTTGGGGGCTGTAGAAGCACTTGCATTTCAGTTAGCTGCGGCCAGGTGCCAATCTGCAGCTGTAACTACTGGGTTGCAGGTGAGGGAACCCAAAACAATGCTCAACAGCTTTGGAAAAAACGAAGACCTCGACAGGATCCTTGTACGGGGGAATCCTTCCCAGAGCCCCTGAAAAGTGTCTGGTATATTAAATACTTGTAAGCTCAGGTACGGGACGAAGCATGCCTGGAAATTGTACTATAGAAATGAAGTGGCAGCCTGCCATCCAAGTCAGCCACTTCAGCATCCGTGTCTTCCTCTCATCTAGTGCCAGAATCAATCAGCCAAACCAGATTCTGATCCGCTATAGCTGTTAATGGCATGGAAATGGAAAGGGAACCATCCCAAACAATAACAGAAAAATTAATATCTCTTTAGAAACTGTTTAGGCAAACAGGCACAATAACCTAATCTGACCAAAAATAAAAAAAATGATGCCTCTGAACAGCAGCAAGTGGAAGATAAGAACTAGCCTTTATCAAGCCCAGAGGCCTCCTGGACAGAAGGAAAAACAAGTGGAAGATCAAATGGATTGTGGGTCAAGAAAAGCACTAGGCAAAGAGGTTTGAGCCAAACCACAGGACACATTTGTCAAGCTCTTAAAAAAATAGAAATGCAGGATCAAAGCAGAAGCACTTTGCAAATATTAACATTTGTCACCTACTTTTACTTTTGATGTACTTCATTTTGAAGACATTTTTCCCTTTTCTCTCTTTTTTTTTTTTTTAAACAGGATAATCTAATCTTTCAGTACACACACTTGCCTCCTTCAAAAGAAACACAATGACAATATTACTGAAACATGGAAGACTTTAATAAGAACATATTAAAAGAATCAACATATGGAAAATAAAAGCATATTAAGCAGCAGTCCAGGGAAATGTTGTTGACATTGTTGTCAAATATTGTAATACAAAGGTTTTGGTAGTTCTCCCAACAAAACATAAATTAAACAATAACCCCTTGATTAACAGGATCAAAATATGGTTTAAAAAGAAAAAAAAAGAAATTAAAAGAAAAAGCTTGAAAGCTCCATCTGGAGGATTTTCAGCTGTGTGTTTGTCCCTGCTACACCAGCCCTGCAGCTCATGTCCTTCACACAAAGACAGCGAGGAGAGACCTAACTCAATGGTGTGCTGATGTTTCTGCAAGATTGGGTTACAGCTTTGTTTTCTTCCACCCTTCAGTCAGAAAGTTTTCATGTCTCCATGGACATCCCAATCCACAGGACTGTAGAGGGTTGGAGCAGCACCGAAGGACTTTCATCATTGGAGGACCTTCAGCATGTGTTGAGAGCAACCTCCTGCACACTGAGAGATTACAACCTTCTGCACGCTGCGGCCAAGGTATCGCTTTGCACGGCACAAAATACACAACAACAACAATGCCTCAGGCTGAATTTAGGAAATTTGGTAATTGTCAAGTGTGGTAAATAATCTTTAAAGCAAACACTCTCAAAAGCGAAGCGATAAAGTTCATTCCCTCACAACAAGGCAGTAGTGAGGAATACGGCGAGGCTGTGGGCAGGGTTTCAAAGCAGCGCCATCACACTGGGCGAGATACTGCCGCCTGCTCCTGATGGGATTTCTGAGACTGCTGGCACCAGGGCGACAGGTCAGTAATCGTTAACAGGGGAAGTCTGTCTGGTGCCTGCTCTTTGTTCCAGCCCCACTTTCATATTTGAGAACCCTTATGGTATACTTTCCATTCACAGCAACATTTTAGCCTGTCGCAAGTGTGGCCCTGGTGATTATAGTTAGGCAAATACAGCAAGAACCCACACATGCTTGAGCCCTTCAAAGTATCTTTTTCCCCCCCGCTCAGTTTCCACTTGTTAATATTTGACTGAGTCTGTAGTTTGAACAAGTACTTCCCAAATATATTTCAGCTTTCAAAAAGAAAAAAAGAAAAGCTACAGAACGTTTACGGTGTTCAGAGCATTTATGGCTGAAACTCGTTCTGCAAGTTCAGCCGTCTGTCCTGCCCATCCTTGCACAACCGTTCCCTTGTAAAATGCAGTCCCTCATCTTATTGGGGAACTCACAACACTCCTGGCACCACATTCAGTTCTTGGATATCTCACCAGGATGACTTCTTGGAAACAGTAAAAGCAAGGAAGATGCTAGGAAGATGTAGCTCGAGATGCTTACAGCTGCAAGGAGGAAGGAGGCATTGAAATGCAGATAAGAATCTCTCCAGGGATCCACCTGGAGGAAGGACATGCCCAAATTGGAGATTGTGATCACCTCCACAGAAAGATGATGATGGGACACATGCTTCTGACTACATGAATGGGAATTGCAGTAGGAACATCAGAGGTGGGCCAATGTGATTATTACTCAGATTAACAAGTGGGATAATTGACATTACTAACTGTTATCCACATAAAAGAGCTTGCAAAGGGGATCCATTCCTGCTATTCACTGTTGGAGAAATGTACCTGGAATTTCACAGAAGCTGGAATACGCAGGGTCTCGTTAGCTTCAGCAGCTGCCCTTCCAAGCACTTTTCGCAGTCTTAGCACAGGTGATTCAATACGATTCTACACAAAGGCTTTTTCATTTTGCTTTTGGCAATATAAACCATTTTAAAGAGGATATCAATGATACCATTCTGATAGAAGCTATAACTATTGTTCTTATGTGATTTTTTTCATCTTTCTTAAATCTCCTTAATCCTATGACTGGACAAATGTGAAATCAGAGAATTTTACAAATCCAGCTTTCTTTTTTTTCAGTCACGCACATACAGCAGTCCTGGATTTCGTATTTCCGTACATAAGACTATTCCCTGTACACTGATATTGTTTGTTCACCAAGTTTGGCAAACAAGGACACTGCAATATTAATAACAAGGCAGCCCATTACTTTCCCTTTGAAGAAAAGCTCTTCTTTAAAAATAAGCTTTATGAGACACGTAAATAATTGTGTGTTCTTAGAAATTATAGGTATTTTTTAACATGAAAATATGACATTATTATAATAACCACATGATCCCACACTGGCCCTGCAGACATCCTGGGTGAAGGCACTGTTTTGTTGAGGTGAGTTCTATGTGGACAATTAAATAATTATCAAATTTTCCATTGTTTTCTTCCCATTCTTCTCACAAGCCCTGGACGCTGCCTCTCCACCTCTGTCATTTCACTGATGGTAGATGTTAAGGTCACATCTCCATCATGTCTCCTCTGTTACCCCTTCTTCCAGGTGCCCCCTTACCTTTGTAGACCCTCATTCCACTGTATCTTCTAATCTTCTAGTTTGCCAGCGGGCTATCATAGTCGGAGATGTCAAGTAATTTTCTCCCTGGAAGACACCACTTTTACTGTATCTCATGGGAAGATCTCAGCTTTTCCTTCAGTAATAACATCCCGCCAGCTCAAGCAAGTAAGCAGAGGCAACCTGCAAGCTCTGGTCCATGGGTGCTGCTGAACAACCTCTGTTTGTAGCACTTCTTCCTCCTAGAAATGCAGCCATGGAGCAGTTCACATTTTCAAAGTGTAAATCAAGCTCATGTCTTGGATGCAACTGGTACAGTTGGAGCATAGTCAGTTTAAATCAGGTTCAGGTCATAAAGTGAAAACTAAATAATGAACGAGCACGGAAAATCAGCTTGGCAAAACTCCACCACAATGATTTGTTTTCCAAAGTGCAGCTGATTTACAGATTTGAGGCCTTCATTGGTGCTTTCTAGGTTTAAAGCAAGATATTTCAACAAAAATTATAGCTGAAGAGCCATTCTGCTAATCCAGGAAATGTTGGGAGGGTGACAGTAAACGCTCGAGGTATGTGTGAGAGGGGTATATCCCAGCTGGTACTGTTACATCTCTACACAGAGCAGCCAATTAAGCAGAGTTTCTGAATTTATTGGCTTTTCAGGCCCCTGCCCTGCCCATGGCCCCAGGGCCTCCCCACTACCCCAACGGGCTAGGTGGGGGTTTAGCCATATTCCCGCAAATTCCCACTGAAAAGGCACTCTGTGGCTGGAATGGGCACAGGGAGGCATGGCTGGCTCTGTGTAGCTCCCAGCTACCCACCACCAAAAACCATCCCTTCCCATGAGGGCCAAGGAGAGCCTTCAAGAGCTAAACCAAAGGTAACAGCCCTTGAAGGAAACAAATGCTAAACAAGGAGGTTCCTTGGGCCTGCTGCACTTTCTCTTAATAAAAGGAGAAGAAAATCTCCATGTGCTCACTCCTATCTGCTTTCCACCCCTAGCTTTCACTTGGACCAAATTCCTGAGTGAGGAAAAGTAAGTTATTGGAGAGACTGACCTATTACATCGTAATGGAAGTTTTACTCCTTAATAAACTAGAAAGTGACTCTATTTTGATGACAGAAGCACTGGTAGCTGACATTAAGTGTAATACCTGACTGCTCACCTGCCAGCTGTGGGAAGGTGCCCACAGGCAGTTAGGAGCTCTCCAGGATGGATCTTTTTTTTCTGCAGCATGCACAAGAAAGTGTCCATCTGAGACTATATAAGCAGTACAACCCTAATAATTTCAGTGTCCTGAGCATAAGGATCTATATCCACCACATCAAAAAGCAAAACAAAAGCAAGAGGCAAACTCAGTAGGATGGACGGTGCCCTCTCTTCAACTCCTAAACTGCACTTAAATCCTCTGGTATAAGGATGTGATTAAGGGGGTCAATTTGTCTTTTAGGTGATGTGACATTGTCTAAGAAAGTGATGGGAGTGTTTATTGACAGCTTCCTCACAAATAAAAATGGGAAAAATTTTTCGTTAAACTTTCAAGCTTCTAAAGTTAAGAAGACAGACATAACCCATTGTTCCATGTATGATGTAAAGAATAGAAAGAGAGAGCCCTTCCACTTTGGGAAGGAAGATGGTTTTGTTTCTGGCAGACCTGAACTCTAGAAATTATTAAGCAATGGAGATTTCAAACTATTAATTTACCAGGGTCTGAGGAAAGAGAAGCTTAAAAGTTCTGCCAACAACATTCTCATGACCAGAAATATCGATAGTTATCAAACCACTCCCAGGAAGCTGGGAAAGGCTTTAAGAAGAAGAACTTTTACAGGACAGAAATTGGAAGGAGACACACTCAAATTACCCAGAAATGACTTGGTTGCAAGAGGGGCTAGTCAGGAATGTAAATTCAGGGTAAAAAGGCATGAGATTTTCAAAGGGTCGTCATGATGCCTTGCACACAGCTACCTGGACCTTTGCAGCATGTAGATTTTGGTGGTGTAAAACCAGCAGTGTATGGGGCATCCTCTCCAACAAAGCAATACAGAGAGCTGGGTGTTGCAGAAAGCCCTGTCCTGATGCCAGGATGTCCCCACTGAATGAGCAAGGGGCAGTAATGCTCAGGGGCAACCAGGAAACACAGCCCTGGTTAGTCCAGCTGGGCAAGCAGGGCTGGACCTGTACCCACCCTGCCACCCAGCATCTGCCCAGCAAGGCATTCAGAGGCTCCTTTTTCAGTTTTTATTTTAAAAAAAGAAAATGTTTCAATTTTTCATTACTTTTTCCTTGCTTCACTTCCTAGCCCTGGCTTCTTTCACTCTACAAGTTCTTCTTGAAGAAGACTTTCTCCATGACTTTCTTTTTCTCACGAACAGAAGTGTAAAAATGTCAGAGGAATAACAGAAAATTCTCCAAGAATTCCTTTTTCTGAAGACAAATTCTGAAAATTCTTCTCCTTATTTTCATTTACAGATTTTCAAGCTGACTGTTTTCTGTATCTGTAAAGTAGCCTTGGAAAGACTTGATAGCTCCTAAGGGCATGTGAAACCAAACGCACTGTCCTGAGACTTAAAATCCTCAGAAGGACAGCACTCAGCAATGCCAAGCATGAGACTATTACTTCTTGTATTTGCACATCATTGTTATCTGCTTGAAACTGTAGCTGAAGAAGAGAGAGAGAAAACCACAGGGCTGATTTCATGTGGCTACCAGAGAAAATTTTCAATTGCCTTCATGTGGATAATATTATTTTTTCATCCATGTTTCCAGGAAAGTATAAGGTGACAGCTTGGCACTGTACATGCCGTTCACACAGAGTAGTAAGTTGGTAGCATGAGAAGAAGTTTGGGTGTTTGGGCATTTT
>VXAY01004091.1:1285362-1337456 GCA_013399855.1 Oxyruncus cristatus
TTTTTTTTTTTTCCAATAGACCTGGGCAAAGTTTTGTGTAATTTTCCAGTGACCTTGATTATGCAATTGGGTATGACTGCTGTCCTAGACAATATGAAAGATGCCACTTTCATTTGATGGCAGGCAGCCCTAGCCAGGAGAGGGACACCCTGAGGGCTCCCAGCAGTGCCAGGGGCAGATTGCTCTCCAGCCTGCCTTGTTTGATGAACTTCTATTGGGGAAGCTCTTATTGCTCCAGCTCTGTTTTTTTGAAGGGGAGAAGTTACAGAGCTGGCACTCATAAAGCACACAGAGGCATCATCATGTAGATGATGATATACTGCAAATCAACTGAATTTGTTTATTTCCTCTTCCAAATAGAGAGAGGAAGGTCCCAACCCAGAAACAGCACGTACTTGACTCCAAACAGGAGCTCAAACCCCACTGAAGTCAAAGGGTTAAATTCATCCCCCTTTGAAATCAGAAATGGCAACCCTTTACCTGAACAGGGCCAGTTCTTCCTCCCAGCACTAAGTGCTTTGATGAATCCACACTGTAACACCTAAACGAGGTGCAAAGCAACATCACCTCTTCCCGGGTCCCTCCCTGAGGCAGGCACAACCCTTTTGAACCAGGCTGGAGCCCGAGCTGGGACATGCTTCCTCCACCCTTTCTCCTATGAACCATCAGGAATATCAGGTAAGAAACATCACCCTCAGTCAGTCCTGGCTCCTCTCTGCAGCCTGGCCACGGGCAGACAGTAAAGACCAATGACCCTGCAGAGGCAATTGGGGGGAAGAAGCAGAAGTGACATTCCCCCGAACTGTCATAGGAGTCCCCGATCTCATTTGATAGACCTCCTTACCAGCTTTACAGACACAGGAGGAAACCAACTACAGCCTCAAACTGCAAAAATATGCCTAACATTACCCAGAAACCCTCCCATCACAGCCAGATTCAATTTTACCATAATTCAACCCTTCCCCCAAAGACAGATGAAAGCCACCTACACCCAGTGTTTCAGGTGGTTGAAGATTAGTTATTTTTGTGGTAGGATCTGGAAAACTAACCTGTGAGAGGTTTCTACCTGCTCCTCTTTGAGTACTCCTCTCTTTTTGGTCCCTTTTCTGTAGTTTCTTTCCCTGCAAGTCTGGGAGGGAGATTTTAGCAAGTAAGTCATCTGTCTCCCAAAAGCTCTTGATACAATGAGACAAAGAAGAATGAAAATTGCCTGTTAATCCTTGGGTTTCAGAATTTTTTTGCATCAAGAATTTTCTGATCAAAACTACTTATTTTCAAAACACTTCCCCCCCCCCCCTTCAAAAAAGGTAGAAAATTGAGTGAAAAATAAGAAGGAAGAAAAAGAGAAGATAAGCTCTGGTCAATCAAGGCCCAGGTCTCTTGTCTCCAGTTTGTAATATGTTTTATGATCTCAGACACAACAGATTGTGAGCCTGCAATGTTTGGAAATAGTAGATGATTAAACCTTCTGGCCAGGTGTAAATGCAACCTTTGTCTTCTGATGACTGTGTGAGAATTACCTTCCTTCTCAGAGTCCCTGGCTGGCCCTGGTCTCTCCACTGTTACAAACATCCCTGCTCGGAACTACAACCACAATGTGCTTCCACTTTATTTCTCACCTATCCACAGGCACCAACACAACCCATATCACTCCAACTGTCCTGAGACAGGGGATAAAAATACTGAGCAAGCTACCAAAACTTTGAAAGATTCTGCCCTGTGACTTTTTCTACTTCTTCTCCCAGGGGGATTTTGTACCAGGTAAATAATAAAAAATGTGTAATGATTGACTAGGCTCTTAAACCTGAGCTGAAGGTAAGTTTGCCTTGCTGTTCCAGTTAAATATTCCCCCTAGCCCCCTTCTCTTTCTCCAGTTGATCATGCCACAAAGTCCTATTCAGCCTGATGCATTCTTTATTCTTTAGAAATTTGGGCAACAATCAAATCTGACCTTTAGAGCCATAAACAAATTAAATTGTTTCACAACCAAATAATATGAAACAATATTGAATAGCTAGGCTTCCGCTGAGTTTCCTCTTAAAGAGAAATAAGCCCCGAAACAGCACAGACATGGGAGATAGAGGGAGAGAGATGGAGGACAAGGCATGCTGATACTTCACATGGTAGTGAGATGGTGAAGCACTGGGGTTTTGCTTGGGGCTGACAGGTGTCAGCACTGTGGAAGATGTTGTGGGAGGTGTTTATTAGTATTTCCTCTTCTGGGAGCAGAGCACTACCCAAGAGTCATACCCCATTGCAAGCCTGCTGATGCACAGACGCCAGTGCCAGTGGTGCCTTGTGCTCTGGCCACGGTTCAAGGTGAAACCCAAAGGTGGCCAAAATGGCCTCAGTGCCACTGGGTTGGAAACTATTTCTCCTCTCCACTGTTTGCCTGAACTTTGGCTGCATGCAGTCCAGCCTTCCGGCACACACAGCACCTGATGCCACACACGGTCCCGCTGACACAGGTGAGGGGCAGGGCTGTGTCACCCACTGTCAACTCTGCAGGGACATCCTTGAGAGCAGGGCTGCAGGGCTGTTCCCTTCCCCTTGGCTTGGGTGCATGCAGGAAGCTGACAGCTCTCAAAGTGGAGAGATGCTGTAGGGTTCAGAACATTTGTGGAGCGTCGCTGGAATGTAAAGCATCCGGGGCCGATGTGGAGATGTGATAAGGTTTCTTGCTGTCCTTAAAAACACTATGAAGTGGCCAGGTAGGGATTCCCCTGGCAAAGGGCGATTCCCCACCTAGTACCAAGCAGATCCCCGTTGCCAGTGAGGCTGTGGGACCACCACAGACAGCCCAGCCTCAGGCCCTCGGGGAAATCCCTGTGATCCCTGTTCCATGGGTGGCACCCAGGCGCCTGCTCACCCTGTCGCCTCTACAAGGACACACCCCAACTGGGAACAGGCCACCCCTCTCCTCCCTTGCCTGTGCAGTCAGTTATGCAGTTTTTGCATAAAAGCACCAGCCAGAGAAAGAAACAGAACAATAAATGGTGCCAATGCCAGCTGCACAGTGTAGCAGCTATCCTGGGAAGGTGGGACCCACAGGCCCCTTGCTCAGACACTGACACTGTGGCTGTGGCCAGCAGGGGCGTCCCTGTGCCTCTGAACACTTATCAGCACAACAATGGGCACCACCAGCATCTGCACCAGCATGGGGACCGTCCCCAGGGATAGTGCACTTCTCTGCCATGCCAGCAACTGAGCCTGGGGAAATTCACTGTCCTTGTCCCCACCGCACGGAGCAGCTCCAGGCTGAAGAAGCAGTCACAGATTGGGTGCCAGGGACACCTGAGCGCTGCGTTGGTGTGACCTGTGCCTAAACAGCAGCACTTTGAGATCAGCTCACTCACTTACTCACACTTCAGTGATATAAAGAGATCCCAAACCGCAATCAATTCTTCCAGTTTGTGATATCTGTACACAGGACACAAGCAACAATCTGTCTGTAGGATATGTACAAACAACACTCATAGCTGCTGCTTTTCTCCTAGGCTGGAGGCTCAGCTACAGATGTGCTGTGGACGCCTAAACTGCCATTACTGTCACTGATATGAAAAGCCTCTAATTATCTACAGGTTTGTGCCATTTACAAAGCAAAGGCGACAGTCATGAAGCACATTTGGTTGCCTTAATTAAGCTGAAGAATTATGAAGCCATGCCTGTAACCGAAATACAGTTTTGCCTTTTGTAAACCATTCGACATAAGAATGATGAGTCTAAGAATTAAATGTAGGAATACATCTAAATATTTATACTACCTTCATTACACCAGTATCTGAGTGTATGCTCATATTGTAACCTCCACTTTTACATCCTCTGTTGCTGTGTAACCCCGTGTAAGCCACGGCAGGGTGCCACGTGTGCGCTTCTACAGGGACCGACTTGGGTCTGGGATGATTCAGGGGAAAGCCCTTTCCCTGGGCAATATATTTCCCCTCTTAGTGCAAGACTTGCTGAGGCTTCAAAACCAGGACATGGGATGGAACAGACTCGGGACCTAAACCAGGCTGGCAACCCCTACCTTGTGTAGCCCCAACAAACTGAACCTCCTCACGTCGTATTTCAAAGTCCTCTGACACAAACACAGCTCCAGCCACCGCATTTCATTACAGCAAGGAATTGCTGTGGCCAGGATCCAGTAGCTGCTGTCATTGAAATGCTGATGGAAACTGAGGCTAAGGGTACTAAATGTTTCACTCGTAACAAAGCCAATGTAATGTGCTTTTTTGAAGACTAGGGAAAAGGTGGACTGTGCCAGCAGTGATCCTGAGATACACGCAAAGCTGTGAAAGTAACTTCGAATAAGGTTTTACAAGTCTTCTAACTAGGTGAAACACATGTGCATTTTGATCAAATGTTTTCCTCTATTTTTAATGATTTCTTTTTCACTTAAAATGTTAACAAATAAAGTGAAAAACACTAATTTTGGGGAACGAAGACAACACGATTGATTCTGAAAAGTTCAAAACAGAACTTCTTGTGTCTTGGCATTTTGCTCCTAAAATATATTTGTTACTAAATAAATTGTTATCCAGAATAATCCATCTAATTCTACATTTATTATAATAAAAAGCAAAGTTAGTAATTATACACCCTCACACACTCAGACAGGAATATACCTTTTTTTTTTTTTTTTTTGCCTGTGGAACAGAACTGCAAGTGCTGCAGGCAGAGTTTTTGGCCAAAGGGTGTTTTGGAGCTTTTGTATTAGAAAGGTAAACAATTTGAACAGGTATTTCTAATTTTTCCTACTAGACAGCATGACACTTGCCCTTTGCCCCATTCCAGAGGATGTCTTACTGTCAGCAACTTCAAGGAGATGGTCCCATCAGAGGCTTTCCCTCAGCATTCTCTGTTCTGCCTTCCCAGCCCATGTCGTCCCGTCACCCCAAGCGCTAGACACGGTGTGATCATAATCTCAGTGAGTGACAGCTCACGAAATGGACTGACATTTGTCATTTAAAACTGTCACTTTGTTTCTACTAAGCCATTGAAAAAAGATACTGTTATTTCCCTGAATGCATTTCTTTCCCCTCCACACACACACACACACACACACACTAATTTCATCAGTCAGTGCCCTAAGCATTCCACTGGACAGTAACAGCTCCTTTGCCATCCTCTTTGAAGAATGACTTTTGCATTGCAAGGGACAATTTAATTTTGCCAGCAAGGTGAAGAGGAGGAGAGCCATTCTGGTCTTGGCAGCTGCATTCCCAGGGGAGTGGGTGGGAGATGTGTTGGCTACTGACAGTAGCAGAGCCGGGGAGAGCCAGTTTAGGTGGGACAGGTATTTGCCCCCTTGACATGTGTTGGCAGGTGGCTGTTGTGGAGTCCAGCATGGGTATCCCGGGCTCCATGCTCAGGGTGGGCTTGCCTTTTCACTGCAGCAACGTCTCTCACCTCCATCTCCATATCTCATAGCAATTCTGGTTACTGGGACTCAGCCCCAGACTGTTTCATGCTATTTCTGTTTCATCCACCTGCTATTATCTTCTGCTGTTCTTCAGAAATTACTGCCAAATTATGCTGCTCTTTTTTTTTTTTTTCTCTCTCTCCATCATTAATTTCTTTTCTAGGGTGGAGAGCTTCCCAGATCACCCTCCACCCACTTACACACATGCATGCGCACACACACACTTTATAGAAAGTGTTTACTTATGCGGGGGCAATAGTTTAAAAGGTAAATGAAATAGAGGACGCAGCCTGGATTGGCTTAGCAACACAAACAGTGCCAGCAGGTAAAGGGCCCAGGCCTGTTCTTTCCCACCTCAGAATTGTTTTAAAATGACACCCCTTCATAATTAATTGTACAGCACCTGATTAGTCACTATTGACAGACCCAGAGCCAATTCACTCGGGTTTTTTTTCTTCTTCTTCTTCTTCTTTTTTTTTTTTTCATCTGGCTGGGGAGAAAAGATGAAATGCCTGCAGCCACACACACAATATAGGCACTGGTGATTACATCAGGCAGCTGAGCAATTAGAGCTGGTAGTATCAGCTCAGGAGCTGGAGGCTACAGTAGCAGGATCACAGCCAACCTTAGCCTTTAATATGAAAATGAAGAAAGGAAGCAACAAATCCAATAAACCCCAGAAGTCAAACAAAGCCAACTGGGAGTTCGGTTGCTGGTAAGCCGAAGGAAGAAATGGGGCTGATAAAGCCAGGTACTTCTTCTGCTGCTCTGGTCTCTCTCCTGGATGGGGATGATTAAACTACTCAGGAGGCAGCCCCAACACACCCAAGTGAGAAGGCAACCCCAGTGGCAGAAAACGTGTGTGTGCTTCATCAGCAATGGAGCTGGGTCAGAAGGGGTGGGTTTGTATCCCTTTCCACTTTCTGGTATCTGTGAATGCTTTGCAAAGCAAATGAGTTTGCTCCAGGACAGGGCAAGGACACATCACACTAGGGGAAGGTACCAGCAGTTCTTGCTCACATTGATCTAAAATACCATTATCTTGCTGGAAGCTTTGGAAGAACAAAGTCAGTCTCCACTACCAGGAACGCAGTTGAGGTCCTCCATCTCCAGATGTCCAGCAGCCCACTTCCAGACATGCTGCTTTCATGCATCTCAATCAGCCTGGTATCAGTTCAACTCAGCCACTGTACAATCCAGTAAAGCCGAGTCCTGCCACTGTGCAAACACTTTAGTCTCAAAGAAGAGGATCTGTACAAGACCTTAGCCAACTTCAGAGTACTTCTGAGTAAGGTATTAAGCCGATATCAATGCCTACATAGGCGCTTGCTCCAGTGTGAGTTAATCAGTTTAAACCCATATCTTTAGGTAAATACTTGTGTGCAGGCAGACAATGGCTTGGGATTTGACCAAAGCTCAGTGAATACAATGTGAATGAATGTGTCCTCTGAATAAATAAATAATTAAAGACACATATAATTAAGGTTCCTCTGTGGCCACTTGTCTTATATATGAGGCACTGTACGCAGAAAACCTTGGGGTCAGCTCTAAAGCACATTACATGAATTTATCAAGAGATCTGCTGTTCTGGAAGCTGAGGAGTTCATCAGGAATATTTTGCATTGAAAAAAACTCTCCTGCATGGAAAGGCCTCCGCATAGCCTGTATTGAAACTTCTTAGACATAAGCGATTTTATATCCGAGGTGTAGTGACTTCCAAACTTAGACCCCAAAGCACGGGAGACTGCAGAGCAGAGTTCCTGGAGCTGACTGATATGAACTGCTTGACTCCAGGAGGAGTCCAAGCCACTTTGGGTCCAAGGTGCAAACCCCTGCTAAATACGCCTAGCCCCGGAGTGGGTTAGTAGCATGGTCCAAATGCACCCGCAGTTACTTTCTCAGTTTAAATCAGTATAAAATGCAGCGTATGGTTAGTAGAGGTTGCACTAGTTAAATAAGAACCATATTTATAGTTACAGTTTGGCATTCAGTTCTCTCAGGAAGAATGTAAATACTGTACCTGTTAATGCTCCAGAAGCACACAGATGAATCCTGGGACCAGGAACATATCACAGAATTACCGAATCAGGCCAGAAAAGACCTCTGAGATCACAGAGGTTTGCCGGAACACCACCTTGTCAATTAGACCACAGCACTAAGTACCACGCCCAGTCATTTCTTGAACACCTACGGGAATGGTGACTCCACCACCTCCCTGGGCAGTCCATTTCAGAGTTTAACAACACCTTCTGTGAAGAAATTCCTCCTGATATCCAGCCTGAACCTCCCCTGGCACAGCTTGAGGCTGTGTTGTCCTCTTGTCTATCACTTGTAACCTGGGAGGAGAGGCTGATTCCCACCTCGCTACAACCACTTTTCAGGTAGTTGTAGAGTGATAAGATCCCCCCTGAGCCTCCTTTTCTCCAGGCTAAGCAACCCCAGCAAACTCAGCTGTGAGGAAGAATTGTCTGGTGGTAGCAGGGCAGTGCATTCAGGCTGAGTGCTTCAGGCCAGGCACTGAGGAAATGTTAGCAAACATGGATGGTCTGAGAATGGGGCACACCTTTCAAACCTTTGTGGGAGTCCCACCTTGATCATCAGGGAAGACCTACCTGTGAGTTTGTACTCCTAGAGTTATTTATCCCTGGCATGCTCATGCTGGCTCTGGCTGCATTTTTCCAGCTTTTGATTTTGGACGAATGTGAGGAGGAATGAAGAGAAGGAGACTAAGAGGTGTCAAATCAGGGTGGCTTTGCCTCCACAAGTTTGAAGCTATACTTATGTACAAGAGATGTATCTGTACCCATATCAGCAGATACACATTAGCCATAAGATTATCTAAGGGATATTCTGTGTGTAACAGCTCTTACAGATTTGAATTATTGTTCTTTCTCATTAGTAGTGAATAGAAATGATAATTTCTATTCTGCAGATTATTTTATCATTGCAAAATTTTGTACCATTATGACACCAAAGTGTAAATCTCAATTGCTACCTTATTTTAAATTACAGAACAGATTTTTGGAGAGCTTTGTTGGGATAATTCCATGAAACTTCACTTTACCAAAGATGATGATGCCGTAGTTGAATAGAACATAGAGCTACTTAGAGCAAAATACTGAAATAACAGATTTTAATTTCATCCTCTGCATGAAATGCAGAATACTTAGTGATTTGTTTCAATGTATTCAGTCCCATCAGAACTGCAATTCTTTTTGTATGAAATGTTTAGAAATTTCAGAAGGAGTAACTATTCCACTCAGGATTTAATATATCCCGAAGTTATGCCAAGCATCACTGTTGCTAGTTTGCATACTTTTTATTCTCTTTTTACTTTGTCTGTGAGCATTAGCCAAGAGGTAGGGCCCAGAGGAAGATAATTTAAAAGACTTGGTAATCCGTGAATAAACTATCTCTGTCTAGGAGAAGCCATAAATTTTGCCTCAGTAGTCCAGCTCTCACTGTCAGGATGCTTCACAGTACTCCCACAGCATATCATTATTCCAGAGGACTATTAATTCCAGCCAACTTTTGCTTGTTTTTCAGTGCATGTTTGACCAGGTGTTTGTGCAAACTGTGGAATGATACTCTGAAGACACCTACACACAGACAGCATTTGCTCTTTACTGTTTGCATCTTCTACCATCTTCAAGCAATTGAGTAAGGATAGAGAGACTGCACCATGGTACGAGGGCAACGTGCCACAAGTTGTCCCTGATAAGTCTTTTATCAGATAAGCAGCATGTTGATCTAAGAACTTGTCACAGAGAGAAAATTTGTTAGACAGCTTATTTCCAAGAAAAACTTGATCAGCTTAAAACTTGGCAATCTCCTTCCAGCACCAGTCAAGACCTAGTGAAAGAAAATAAAATAAACCCATAATGCACCTGGAGAATTCTTGCTACAAGAAAGAGCTCTGCCTCTGCCCCTACTGCTTCTGGTAGGACGGCAAAGGTGTAATGAGGTCTCACCCAAGAAGGGGCAGGGGAGTGGAAACAGTGCCTGTGGATTATGGCTCTTGGTCTGGTGTCCACACTTCCAAAAACACAAAAAAAAATTGAGAATGTGTGGGAAAATACAGATCAAAGGCAGCATCTCTCAGACAGTGTTCAGCATTTTAAAAGAAGGCTGAGTTGTCTTGCTGATGGTACAAATTCATTCAGAAAGAAACGGTGTCATGTAGTAAACCCCACTTAGTTTTGGTAGGGAAAGACACAAAATAAAGAGCTGGAAGTTGAAGCCAGATTTAAAAAAGAAAAAAAAAGTGCTGTGAGAACTAAGACCTACATTCTTCCCAGTGAAGCATGAGCAGAATGCCAGCAAGCTGCCAGGCTCAGCAGAGGGATGAAATGCAGGGAGGAACTGTGTGGACAGCGTGAGGTGGGAGACCAATAGAACTGTGCTCTGGTGCCTTCCAACTGTCACAAATAACATAGGAAGGACTAAACCCACTAACACTTGTGTTTAGCTGCTCCTGTCAGTAGCCATGTGTTACACAATTTTTTAATCTTTCACAATCATTTCTATTTCTGTAGGAAAATATTTGGAACCTCAAAAGCATCTTTATCCACTTACTTCAGTGCACATATAATTTTTCACAGGGGAGACCACCCCCATCCACTTGCTAATCCCTTAGCTTTCCCAGATTGTTGCATTCCCAGATGCTAAACACTAATCACCAAGCAGGGAGGCATGTACGACCACCAAAAATAGATCTTTTACATCCTACATTATGTGATGACAAATGACTTGCCATTAATGAATTTCATCAGGACTAGCAGGGTGGGGGTCGCAGGTGTGGTTTTCAGAAATCCCAGCAGCAGTTGTTTGAGGTCCAGCAGCCACAGAGACATCAGCAAGAGCACCTGCAATAGTCAGACCCGAGAAGAGTTTGTCCAAAAGATGGAGACATCAAGGGATGCAAGAGACAGAGTGGCCTGAGGTCAGTTTAGGCTGACATTGCTTGAACAAATGCAAGCTGTACAAAAGACTTGTTGATTCAGAGTGCTTTTCCCTCCTTTTCTGCTGTTGTTTTTTAAGGCCTCTTCACCCATAATATGCCTTATCCTTTGATTTTCCACAGTTCTCTCAGTCCATAGTTCCCCTTTCCATCCCTGGCCTGTTACTTCTCCACTGCTAATGGAGTAAACCTCAAGCAGAGGCAGCATTGGTGGGATCATTGCAAGTTAGCCCTCCACAAAGTCATTTTGGTGCCAGCCCTGCATTTTCTGAGTGTGAAATGGGGTCACATCCTGGTGCTTTCAGTAGCACCATCGGTGATGCCACACTCCCCTGGCTGGATGCTCTGCAGCTTGTCAGACCAAGGGACAATGGCAGAAGCTTCCCGCTGCGTTCACACAGACGTGTTTATTTCTTCAGCCCCTTCACCCTGCCTTGCCAAAAAACATCCTCCCTAGCCAGACATCCCCTATTATGACTAAGGCAGAAGGCCACAGGTTTAGTCAGTTTGTGTACAGTTTGCAATTATTCAGCTGTTTTAATGAGAAGAAAGACCTTGAGGCCCGTGATATCAGAGATAAGAAAGTGTGGAAAGCAGCAGATGTGTGACCTTGCGGCTCTCCTATTGCTTTCTGCTTTGTTGTGTGTGCTGCAGCTCTTCAAGGTTTTAATACCAGGAAGGGGTGAGGGGAAGGCGAGATGCAGGTTTTACAGTAACTCAAACTCCTGGCTCATGGAGCAACCCCCTGGCTTTTAATACAAGCCACTCTTGGTAACTTAAATCCAGCAGCTGCTCAAGAGTTGAGGTCTTGTAGGCTACAGCCCTTTCCAGCACTTGGTTATTTGTTCTCACTGGTAAGCTGGTATAAAAGTACCCAGTATCCCAGTATCTTCCTGGACATAGAAGTTTTCCAGAACAAAAGTGCCAGTTAATGGATGCTGCACTGTGAGAGCTGGTGTCAGCAAACAGGCATAGGTGCCTAAACCAAACCTTCACAGTCCCACAGGCACCTAAGCACAAAGGCTGGATGCTTTGCTTTTCTGCCCAGGTGCCATTATGCCCTTCAGACCTCTGGGATGCACTTGTCTTCTTAAGACATGGCCAAGCTGAGTTATAAAACACCCAAACCCTGTGGCTGTCTGTGCCAGGGTGTTTGTTCTCACATCTGTCTTGCCAGCAGCACCTTCTCTTCTGAGCACATTCTGGAGGTGGGGTTGCTGCTGTCTCATGTGTTTTCAAGTAAACCAGAAAAATCCAGCTTTGACACAAAACTGGTTGGATAATGTGGTCCAAGGAGCAGCTGTTGGTAGTTCGTTGTCAAAAAGCAGAAAGATACAGAGAGGTGGGTACACAGGGCTTGTACCAGCTCTACCTGGCATCATTTGTCAGAGCATAAGAGAACACAGAATGCATCAGCAAATCTGGCAGATGCAGGCATTTGAGAGAGAGAATCAAAATTTAAAATTTAAGAAAAGGGAATAGAGGGGGAAAAGAGACATTGTTTTGATGATTACAGAAAGTGTGTGACAAAATTCAGTGGAGAGGAGTGCAAGGATCTTCAACTAGACAGAAATAACCAAGCTGAAATGGCTTGTTAAGAAGCAGTTCAGCATAAAAGACTCTAAATCACACTATTATCAAAACCAAAAACAATAAAGCAAACATCACGTTTGAAGGGAATAACAAGCAACATTGCCCATACAAAGCAATAGTCCTTTTGTTCGGTGCAGCCATGGTATGCTACTGCTGTTGTAGGGTGGCCACTTTTGGGCTATGCATTTCAGGAAAGATGTGGACCCTTTGGAGAGAGTCCAGAAACAGCAGAGGTCTGGGAAATGCAACCTGCAGGGGCAGGCTGAAAGAAATGGGCAGCCTAGGTCAGAAACAAACAACTGAGGGGGATGCAGTAACAATCCTCAGCTACGCAGAACAACTCAGAGATGAAGATGGGAAATGTCTGCTCCCCTGTTCTTAATTGACAGGGAGAAAAACCTTAATAATGATAAGGGGGACCCTTAAGAGTAAACTAAGAACACCTTTCACAACACCGTGTGTGTGTGTAGTTGGTCCCTTCCTGGGCAGAGAGATGCTTCTGGAGATCCCTTCCAATCCCTCCATCCATTTCTGTGCTCCAGGTATAGGATCCCTCACCTGCAGGCAGGCAGTCACCCACACCTACCCAGTGCCAAATAAACATCCTCACCACCAGCCTTCAGGCCTGGCTCACTTTGAAATTATTCCACTTTCCACAGAAGGATGATGAAGCCATTTGTCTGGAGCTGGAGATTGCGCTTGCCTGGACTGGTCTGTGCGGGTCTGCTCAGAGCAGTGTGGATTGGAAGAAGTTGTCACAGCTGAGGGTCCCTGACTGACCAGCCAGCTACTCCCTGGGGCATCAGTAGGAAAGACAGGCCTATTTGAAGAGTATTTAGAGCATCTGTGTTACCCTCAAAAATACTTCCTGAGGGAGTCTCTCCCTCCCTTCCTCGACTACAGAGGTAGCTAGGATGATCAGGAGGCTAGATAAGCAAACTAGGTGCATTGGCTTATATGATCTCCCTCTTTCCCAAAATGCTCCGCTTGTAAAAAACTGGCATTTTTGCATACGTTTCACAGGACATTTAATCACTTTGTTGCCATTTCTGCACAGAAGATATAGACCCTTGAACTGCGACGGGGAAGCTAAATATTAAAAAACGTAAGCCAGACATGATATTTATTTTTCAAATGAAAAACCCGCAGCACAGCACCTTATTGATTGCAGCTGGAAGTCACCACGGCAGGCCGTTCCCACTTGCACATATTTTGCCTGACACGTCAGGGAACAACAGCTCCAAGCAAGCTGTGCCAGCCACAACACTGGGACAAACAGTGCCTGCACCCAGAACTCACCCTGTGCCTGTGAGGGGGCCACCACCTCGCCCCCAGCCCCCAGCACTGCCAAAGGGACGAAGGAGAGGGAACAGAGAGACCCTAAGGCTATGATATTGGGAGCTGTGCCTGTCCCCATCGCTACTTGGCTGCTACATTCGTCAAGGCAACTTTTTGGTGCAAGGTGCTGTGTTCACACCACCCGGCAGCAATGCTGTGGCCAGAAAACACCCCTATTCCAGCCACACGATGGCTTTCTTCCACTTAACCCCCACGGCTTCCCCAGGAACCCCAGCTTTTATACCTTCTAACAGGTATTAAAGGCCAGTGAGGGATGCGCGGCAGGGCGCGGGACGGAGGGCGCGTGCAGGCGGGGGCAGCCCCACAGCCACTCTCCCTTGCCCCACGGAGCAGGTAGTCAGCCATCAGGGCGCTCCCCACTCGCGGCCCCTGAGCACCCCATTGTAATTCTTATCGGGCTGATGCACATTTTTCGCTCAAGGTGGCAAAACGCCCAGGACTGCCAGGCTGCCAAACTTTCTGCTAAAAATACCGCTCAGACACTTTTCAGACTGGGCGCATTAAAGAAAAGAAAGAGCAAGCGTATTCTGGTTGCAGTGGAAGTGACGTGGAATAAGGCAGGGGAAGAGAGAAAGGGAGAGGGAGACGGAGGGAATGAGGTGGCACGAAGGCTGGAGGGCTGCCCGTGGCAAGTCAAAGCCAGGCTGAGCCTGAGGGAGGTGTTTGCCATCCCCAGGGGTGCTGAGTAACGTCACTGGTGCTCCATCCTGCTGCCCCTTCTCACGCTGTAGAAAATGTTCTTGCCATGCTTCCTACATGTGGTGCCACTAGTGTGGCAGTAAAGGAGGGAGCACCCACTGGGATGTCTCCCAGCAGTGCTACAGGCCTGGCATAAGGGACAGGGGGACCAGGGTGAGGGCAGGAAGGGAGACTGAGAGACCAAAGGGAGCCTAGACAGTTAGGGTGAAGGCGATCTGGTATGGAAAAGGAGGGAACTTGAAAAGCTGGGAGAGCACACACAGCAGTGCATACAGAGCTTGGGAAAGGACTGAAAGGAAAGGGGGTGTGATGCTGGGTGGGTGGCAGCAGAAAGGGAGAGGAAACGATGAAAAAGAAGAAGAGGAAAGAAAAGAACAAAGGATAGTAAAACATGCTTAGCATGAAAATCCCTTGGCCTCATTCTCTATCAAGTGGGATGCCATTAGCTTGAAGATCCCCGGAGAGATCCATATTTTGTGAGTCCTGCACGGTGTCACATTGTTCATTGACTTCCCTGGCCTTCAACAAAGTGAACTTCCATTAAGTGTAGCTGGTTATGTTTTAGCAATATTGCAAATGGAAGGAGCAATTTGGGAGGGCAGGGGACAGTTAGGAAGGGGCTTAGGTTTTTGAGAGTCAGGACCAATTAACACATCTTGCTTTTCTTATTTTTAACATATGCCTCTATGTTTAAACTGTATGAGAACTGAAGAACCTTCACTAACACAGCCTGTACTTCTCTCTGACCTTGCAGATAACCATGAACCAAAACGTACAGCTCCCTAATTGCTGTTCCTGGTGGCACTTCACAAGCTTATGCTAAATTTAACAAGGAGGAGGAGGAGGAGAATTCGACTGAAACTTTCCTAACGTTTCTTTCCTGTGGCAGGGGGAAGGATTGGACATGCAGGAGGATTGGAGTCATGGTGTGCCTCCTATAGAGGGCAACAAAAGTGCAAGAGATACAGAAATAGCCAGAGAATCCAAATTTACTTTATGGAGTTAATCCAACAGGAGACTGGAGCCTGCATGCACTTATATCGGCATATATATGCCCATACAGCCATAACAAACATAATCCCAGGTTTCTGTGTTGCTGGTCACAGTCCCTGTGCTTCGGGTCCTGCCACACACACATGTGAGGTTGGTATGACCAGAGAGAACCCAAGGCATGAGGAGGGGTTGGGGTTCCTTCTGCCCCGCTATCATGGGGAGACCCCACATGGTGGCAAGGATGCAAGGCAGCAGCTGGGTCCACAGGGATGGCATGCAGCTCCTGGGAGCTCAGCACCAGCCAGGGCAGCATTCCTGGCACACAGGCACGCACACGCCCACACCGGGCCAGCCTCTGTGCCAGAGCATACCACTGACGCACTATAGCTGCTGAAGGGTATTTTCTTTTTAATTTTTTTTTGTTTTTTTCTTTCCCAGTTCTGTCCCTTCTGGCCTGGTATGTTCCACACTTGTGATATGTCAGAGGAAGCAGATGTTGCCCAGACCACAGAAATTGCCACAGTGTTTAATTTTATTAGTCTCTTAAGGAAAAGACTCCTGGCATCTTTCACAAGCTCCATATGCCAGCCTGAGAGCTTCAGATGACACCAGACAAAAGCCTTCCCTTGAGAGGATCACAGTGTATCCAAAGAAAGACCTTACAATGGGAGACATCCGATCAGCTTGAAATTACCTGCTTATTGAGTTAATACTGTGGAGGAAAAAAAAAAGTGGAAAAAAAAAAGAAAAAAACCCCAACCAAACGAACACCAAAACTCTAACAAAAAAAAAACCAGTTTACCAGAAACACAAAGAATAAAATAAAATAAAAGTTGTAACCATCAGAATATTCACTGATCAAATAAAAGGGGCTATAAAAGTCTACGTAGAGTTGATGTCTAATTTGGTGGGCAACTTGGAGTCCTGAAAAGTCCTTCATGAGCAGGAACCTGGATTTAATTACTCCTCTCTCTGGCGCCCATCTTCCCTGTGCCTCCTCTCTCTTCCACCATCTGCAAGCTTCTCGGGCCAGGGACTGTTTCTTACTTGGGTTTTGCATATTTCTGGGGCAGTGAAGCTTGATTGCCTCTCCCCTCCAAGCAGTGGCAGCAGGAGCAGCAACAGCAAACCAAACCTTTGGGCACTCTGGACGTCAACAAGCACTGCTGCTGACTCTGTCGACAGAGCGGAGACTTTGTACTGCATCAAAGCCCAGGCTGTTGTGTCTTTTCCAGTTGTACTGTATTGTTTGGCTTTGGAAAAGAGAAGAAACATGTGACTTACAAGGACATGGGAGATTCTTGCACATTTCAGTCAAGCAAAATTTATCTCTTCATGGGAGATGAAGATTTAGTGTGGGTAGAATTACAGTGAGCCTGGTGAATGTGGCAAGGAGGAATAGAGCAGAAACAAATCAATTCACAAACAGAGGAAACATAAAAAGGTGATGCAGATAATCCAGTCCAAAAAAATATGGACCAGCTTCAGAGAGCTACCTGAGCTGGAAAAAAAAGATACAACAGCCTGGGCAGTACACGACAGATGAAAACCCAAACCGGTCTGAAGCATTAGAAAGCCACATCATTCTAGGTACGTACGGGCCAGATGTTACCATGGTAGTGACAGAAGTAATTTCAGCTTCTAAGGAAATATTTAAAGGAAGACACTGTTTTCCAGTGTGTGAGGGACAAGGGTATGGAGGACATATTGAGGGAAAGAGCTATGGGTGAGCCTCACATGGGAGAGGAGCATTTAATAATACCTGCTTGTGTTGCGAAGAGCCTGTTACCCATTTATTCTTCCTGAAAGAGCATTCAGGCTTCACATAGTGTAGGAAACACCGATTAAGGCAAACGCCCACACTCCTGCAATGCAAGGAAATGGGCTGTCAGCAGTTAGAGTACCTGCACTACGTTTTCTCCCAAAAGTTGCTGTGTTAAACCATCCAGCTAAAAACTCAAACTCCTGCCCAGTCACACCGGACATCTTCTCACCTTCCCCTCCTGCCTGAGGGTGCCTGTGTGTGCCTGGGTGCTGCAGCATGGGGAGACAATATGAGCAGGTGGCCCAGGACAGCGATTCCAGGGTGCTGCGCTAACGCGCCATGTATTCAACAAAACATCTGAACTCATCGTCAGTACTTTAATGAATAAGAAACATGAGGATTCAGGTCTAAAAGGCCTTTCCTGTCTCTAGCCATATGTGGGTGCGCTGGGATGTAGTCCCTGACAGAGCCTATGTGAATGTCTGGTTTCATTTCTGCTGGAACCCAGGCTAGAGAAATAACCCCGGGTGGCAGACAGGAAAACAGCAATATTGGTAGTTTGACCAAAATGGTGGCCTTAGAACAAAAAAATACAGCTCTTGTCATCTTGACATCTGCTCATATTCCCTCCATTCCCTGCCAGAACTGGCTCAGAAGCTGACTGCTGTGGAAAGCTGAAGAAGCTCTAACTCCAGTACAAGGAGTAGTGGTAACTTTTGCCCAGAATTAACTGGTTAATAATAATCTTTACATTTTTCCTCACTGCTGTGTTCCAGGACACTTGAATTAACAATTCACCGAGCATGTTCACTTTGAATGACTTCATTGAAATCAGCACAAACTCAAACAGAAGCCCTATAAAAAGCCAGAGCTTTATCGTGTGCTCGGTGGTGGCAGCAAGGAGGCCAGCGGGAAGGAAACAATACCCGTCTGAGTGGAGCGACGGTTTATCTGCTTGCCATCAGAACAGGCCAGTCATGTTGTTTTTCCGCTCGTTCACCATGTAAGCCAGCTCCGGTGTACAGTACCAGCCTGAGCAAAAGCCCGCGGCTGGGTCCTTCTGTTTGTGGGGCTTGCTGACATAAGGTGGAGTTGGGGTTATTGTGGTGTGGGACGTTTCCTGCCGTGGCCGCTGATAACCGCAAATCCCAGCAGCCTTACAGGCTCCCTTTGTTTGCCGGTCCAGGACCTGAGCTATGTATAGCCCACACCCAGCCAGCCCGGGGCAGGCACGCTCGCATCCCTGTGCCTGAGGATGCTTTGCTGCACGCTGATTGTTTCCCCGGCGAGATGGGTATGCTGAAAACCTTTCTACACACCGAGTCCAGCTGAACTTTTTACCTCCAGAAGAAAAGGAGGAGGCTGAGGATGGGTTTATGTGGGGCAGTTCCAGCCGTCGAGCACACATTCTTTCACACCAGAAGTAAAAGGATTGAATTGACTGCTAAAACCTGGCTTCATTTATACCAGCTGAGGTGTAAATGAAGACCTTTCCATGAAAACAACATTAAGCTCACTTTTTGTTGTCTGTCTCAGTGTGGACAGCGACAGGGTGACACCTCCATGTCAGCATGTGTCCCCTGCCCGTCCCCCTGCCCGGGCAGTGTCAGTGTGGTCGTGCCAGCCGATGCGTGTGGCGACATGACTCTGTGTGTGGCTCTCACGAGGAGAAAAGTGGTGCAGGGGATGTGTTTTCATAAAGAGGTGATACAGGAGTAGGTGTGGACAGTTGGTCGGGAGAAGGATGAAGTGTGGGGATGCGGGAGAGGGGAGCACAGGCACTGGAAGGTTTGAGCATCAGCTCCCAGCACATGGGCAGCACAGCAGGCAGTGCAGAGAGAGAAGGACTGCTCTGGGAAAATGATGGAGCAGCAAAGGGATAATACACAACGCGGTGCAAAACCAAAGGGTGTAGAGCCACAAAAGAGTTTCCCTGAAGCCAGGGCTCTCTTCCAAGCTGTGCTGCCTACCTGCTGCAGGATCACCACAGGGACCAAGCTCTGCCTAGTGCTGAGTGCACACTGCAGCAGGGAATTAAAGGACAGTTACATCTCTGTAAGTAAATAAAATGCTCCAGGGCTGTCCCCTGGTCCCAAAGCCTACCAGCCCAGTGCCATTTGCAGCCACACGGCCAGTTCTCATATCTCTAAAAACAGACTTGCCACAACCAATGTGCTCAGTTGTCACAGCTGCTGCACATACCTTAAACACTCTAATCACAGAGTCACAGAATAGCTGGGGTTGGAAGGGACCTCTGGAGATAATCTAGTTCAACCTGCCTTCCAAGGCAGGGTCACCTACAGTAGGCAACACAGGAATGCATCCAGGTGGGTTTTGAATGTCTCCAGAGAGGCAGACTTCACGACCTCCTTGGGCAGCCTGTTCCTGTGTTCTGCCACCCTCAGCCTTAAGATCTTCCTCATGTCGAGGTGGAACATCCTGTGTTTTAATTTATGGCCATTGCTCCTTGTCATATTGCTGGGCCCCACTGAAAACAGTCTGGCACCATCCTCTTGTCACCTGCCTTTGAGATATTTATATGCATTAATGAGATCCGCTCTCAGTCTTCTCTTCTTTAGACTAGACAGGCCCAGCTCCCTCAGTCTCTCCTCGTAAGAGAGGTGCTCCAGCCCCCTCATCATCTTGGTGGCCCTTGGCTGGACCCTCTCCAGTAGCTCCTTTTCTTTCTTGTACTGAGGAGCCCAGAACTGGCTCAGCAGTCAGCTGGACACAGCACTCCAGATGTGGCCTCACTAGGGCCAAGTAGAGGGAGAGGACCACCTCCCCAGACCTGCTGTCCACACTCTTCCCAATGCACCCCGGGAACCCATTGGCCATCCTAGCAGCAAGAGCACACTGCCAGCTAATGGTCAATTTGTCATCCACTAAGATTTCCAGGTCCTTCTCAGCAGAGCTGCTCTCTAGTAGGTCAGCCCCCAAAATATACTGATATTTGGGTTTATTCCCGACCAGATAAACAACGTCCTTGTCAACCCATCCTGCCATGCCATCATCGATGGTATGACCAATCAGACTGATCAAGCATGATTTCCCCTTGGTGAATCCATGCTCACTACTCATGGTGACCTTCTTTTATGCTACATGCTTGGGGATGATCTCCAGAATAATCTGTTCCACCACATTTCCAGAGATGGAGGTGAGGTTCACTGGCTGTTAGTTTCCTGGATCCTCCTTCTTGTCCTTTTTGAAGATGGGGTAATATTGGCTTTTCACTAATCACTGGGCACCTCTCCTGTTCTCCATGATTTTTCAAAGATGATGGAGAGTGACTTATCAGCAGAAGCTCAGGGAGGTGATAAATGGCATGGGCCAAAACCATGCAGATGCAGTGCTAACAATTCAGTGATAAAGAACAGCTACATCCTGTCCTCATTTAATTTATTGGCATAGATGTTGCTGGTGACATGGAATCCTCTTTCCTTTTTTTGATCCTTTGCGTGTGGGTGACAGCCCAGACTGGGTGCTCCCTAAGCTGCCCCGTACTGATGCTTTCCATGTCCAGACCCACCAGCCAAAGCACACAGACCATCATTCCCACTGAGGCAGGCTCTGCTACCCTGACACCTCATTGTACCAGCCACAAGAGACAGGGCTAGTGCTGGAAGGATCACCTTGGTCTGTAAACTTCTTCAGTGCAAGGCAGAGGGCCAGAATCCCTTCCATCAGCTGAGCTTTGGGATCATGCTGCAGGTAACACCAGGCTCAAAGCAAGCAGAAGGGGAAGCACAACCTCTTGAAGACTGGCAACCCCCTGATTTCAGGGTTGGTGCTGATACTTGGCAGGGAGGTGCTAACAAGCAGCAGTATTTTACCTGGACTCACATAAAGCCTCATCAGGCTGTGCCCTGCAGCTATGCTGTGCTGCTGAAACAAATGGCAGTCTCCCTGAGCACCCCAGGGGGCTTACTAGGTGTCCCTGGTGATATCTGTTATCCCAGCATGAAGAATTTCTCCTCCCCACCCCACCTGGTGAGCAGACCTGCTCTTCTCAGAAGATGAGGCTGCCCAACAGCACCCATGGAGAGGAAGACAAATACTGCTGTCTCCCTGTCCCTTACCCCAGTACCCTGACTGCTCACCGAAAACCTGGCCATGAGAGGGTTTTGGTGTGGGTCTGTCCATGGCAGAGCAAAGAGTGTGGTGGGAGTAATTAATTCAAACCAGGGCTTCAGGGTCTTGGTGGCTACACCTTACTGTGCCTGAGATATGATTCACTTCTTGCCTCCACAAGTAGCTCAGCAGCTCCTGTTACTGCTGGTACAGAGCTGGTACAAACTGTGGGATGCTACATTCTTCCCACAGCAAGCCAAACTGATGTGCGCTCCAGGTAGGGAGCACTGATGTCTTTCACTTTTATACAGTATTTACTTTACTGCATTCACACCAGCTTGGGAAAAGAGCAGTAAGTCTGCCTCCCATAATCAAATATCCTGCTCCCTCTGAAACTCAGACACCCGGAAGTCAACACTACTACTCCCATGAGGCTGCAAGGCAAGAAGATCCCCCATCTCC
Organism: Oxyruncus cristatus; assembly: GCA_013399855.1. Taxonomy (NCBI): domain Eukaryota; kingdom Metazoa; phylum Chordata; class Aves; order Passeriformes; family Cotingidae; genus Oxyruncus; species Oxyruncus cristatus. The sequence continues at coordinate 1,306,687 of VXAY01004091.1, forward strand.
TGAGCAAATTCAAGTGAGAAAATAATCTGAATAATGTGTCCTGCTTGCCTCTATCTGCAGCTGCGATGCTTCACACTCACGAATAACCCAACCATGGGAATCAGACCAGGTCCTATTTAACACAAATGTTAATTTATCATGTGTTTAATCTCTCTTAAATATTCATTTCACTGCTATTGGATCAGACAACATCCACATCTTTCATTTGGCTCAGTATTTTTCCACCTCTTTGAAGGCTCAGGGCTTTAATTTCTCTCTTCAAATTTGTCAGTCAAAGAGTTTGCCCAATCAGGGCACTGCCGTTCTCTCTAAGTTGTGTCCCCCTACCCTTTGTGGGGACAAACCTCTATGCCCAAGGATGCTGCTTCACACATGGCAGTGATGTGGTGGCAGAGGCTGGAAAAGGCCTTGGGAAAAAGATGTGGCAAACACAGCTAAGGCAAAGCCGCTCTCGTATGAAGTCTGTAATACTAATGGCACAGTGAGTCAGACCTTGGAGATTCCTCTTACCTGAGTGATGGTTCCCTGTGTCAGAGTCCAAGCTGCGGCATGGGTATTGGGTACTCTTCCCCCATCTCCAAGGCCCTTCCATCAGCCAAAGGGGTTCACTGAGTAGTTTGCATGGAGCAGAGACCCTTTGAACCCCACCTTGAAGGCAGTTTTTTGGGTGTTACCACACCAGTGAGAGAATGCCCTCCCTCCAGCCACATTTGAGCTGGAACTTCTACCCCAGCTTTGCTAGAGCCCAGCAAGCTCCTCTGACCAGCCAGCTGTGCTGGCCCGCAGACCAACCACAGAGGGCATAAACCAACACATAGAATGGAGCAGGGAATAAACAGGCAGAACATAGATGGCTGGAAATGTACAGGCTGGGACTGGAGCAGATCCACTGGCTGTGTGTGGTTTGGCAGGGCTGTGCTGGTAAGAAGCAGCACAGGTTCAATGCTGCGGAGCAATGAAGACTGGGAGGGAGGGAGAAGCCTCAGATTAAATCCCAGTGGAAGGAGGGGAGCATGGGTACAATAAGCTAGACCCAGGGTGACATCTCAATCAAGGCCAAACACCCCATCCATCTCGCTGTGCTAGTCACTGCCGGCAAATTTTTCTCTCCGTGAATATTCTACCCGGCTCCCTGAACTCACCCGGATAATGGCATTTCTATTCCAGTTGTTTAAACTAACAGCAGCACAATTCGCAGCCAGCGGCTTCGGCCGCTTTGTGTTCATTTGCTCAATCAACATTCACCCCCTGGTAAGTGACTTTCAGAGAAAACTGTCACCGGCAGACAATGGGCTGGCAGTTAACAGCAGCAGTTCTGTGTCTAAATGTTTGCAGACGCGGGGGTAAAATGTCTCAACCCAAATTTATAAGGACAGTCACCTCCCCGCGGTGCATGGGGTGGGAGAGGCAGCAGGGAGATGAGGATGCCTTTCCTTCTTCCCTGTCCCTGTGCTGGGAAGGTCGGAAAAAGGTGTCTCCAGGCGGTGAAGCTCAGCGCTCCTGCTGATGCTCGGCCTCCCGCCCTCCCCTCGCCTTGCACCGGCGGGGAGCTCTTTCTTCCAAAGGACACGACTCTGCTTTGGAATACTGCTGCAAACATCCACGCTGCCTGGGCTTGACAGGCCCCTGCCACCAGCAGCTCCCTGGCACCTTCCCCAAACCTCAGAACTTCATGAGAATAATTTGCCTCCCTTTCTGCGGCTCACTTAAAACATTTATTTTGACAATGAAAGCGATTATTAATTCCACCCATTGATTTATTTTTCCTAAAAGCCCATTGTTACCCCCTAAATGTGCATGATAACTTGCCATTTGAGATACCAGCAAGTGTTTTATAGACTTGTCTACCAGGAAAAGCCATGTCAGTTTATAAACAGGCTGGTTAATGTGGCTCCCTTGTGGCAGTGTCCTTATTTTGCTTTGACAGTAAAGCTTGATAGTGTTTAAACTTTAGACAAATCATTACTTATGTAAATTAATACAATTTTCTCGTGCAGCTGAGACCTCACATCTCCTGTTTCTGATCATGCTATACAAGTACTATACACCAGCAGGTCATCCAGAAGCTACTGTTGGATGACAGGATCCTTCTCATCCTTCTAACAAGGGTGAGGTCCTGAAATGTGAACTGGTATGTCTTCCCTGAAACTTTTAGGAGTGTCTTTTTAAAAAACATCTCTACTTTCATGCCTTAGGAAAATGAAAAATACATTTCTAACCTTCCTGACTGTACAGCAAACCTTGACAGGCAGATCTTCCAAAGATTCAAAAGCCCAGAAGAGAAAAATGGGGAGTGTCCCGGATTTTCCCCTGTTTCTTCAGGTTTGCAAGAGTATCCGCCTCCTTAAGACAGACCTGATTGCTGCGTGTGTGAGGCTCTGGCAGCGCAATCTGGCAGCCTGGGCTCCTGTCAGGTGATGAAGCTCCAGGTTTTACATAGCTTGAGAAAACAGCGTCTGTTTTTTACCACTAGCGTTTCTCACACAGCATATATTAGAATGAAAGCCAAGAGGCTGTGCTGACATAAATCACTCTGTGAACCTTCTGCCTGCTCATAGAGACCTTGCCTACCTCAAGACCTGTGGCCCTTCAGAGGCCCTCTCTCCCCCTCTCCCCGGTAACACCACCAAGACCTTGCTCCCCTGGGGGTCTTTCCCTAGGGACATCCCAGGGATATCCCCTCCCAGGACCGACTGGCAGATTGATCCCAGCTCCATGACCCAGAGCGGCGAGCCTTCCAGCGCACCATGCATTTTGGGAAGGTAAATACACAACCAAAATATCCAAGCTGCGGGGCAGCTTGACCTTCGAGCGACCCTTAGCCTGACCTAACACTGGTCACTCTCACCAGCAGATTTGTTTATCTTGGGACCTGGAGCCTCCCAACCTGAAAGCACTGGGTTGACTCCCAGCTCCGAGGCCTGCCAGTGCTGGCTGCCAGCCCCCATTAGAAATGCCCAACGAGATGCAGATTTGATTTTTAGTCTCATCCCCACAGCCTCATGCTAGGCAAGTGGCTGCAATCCTGCTAGAAAAGCCCCGTTAAGTTAAATTGGAGTGTGAGCCCCTTCCCCAGCCTGCAGAGCAGCTGTAGGCATTCACTCGGGAAACGGCTCTGAGAGGGGCTTTTCCTTTCTTCAAAGCTTGGAGGAAATTTTGCACAGAGGTTTCCTCTCTTTTGGCTGGAGAACTGCAGTACGGACCAGGAAGCAGTTAGGGCAGCAGATGCAAAAACAGGGGGAAATTTTTCCCTTGGCATGGGAGAGCAGGACGAGGGGGGTGGGGGTTGAGGGGGGGGCGGCAGCAGGACGCATCATTTCGGGAATGTCTGCTATCCCAGAACTGAGTGGAAACAACCCATCTGAAATATGCAGAGCCATTATCAGGCCAGGGCTTAAATAAACTTTACTGTCCATTCAGTGATCAACCTCCCTGGGAGCCACCGGCTCCATTCATCACTGTCACCTTTTCAAAGTGACTGTGATGACAGTTCATGATCATTAACTAGTAATGGTGTGCTTTGCATTAACAGGAGGGCACATCAAACGAGAAGGCTCGCAGCTCGAAAGCTAACTGAATTATATAATAAACATTCTCCAGCTAACCATGTACAGATGGTGACAAAAGGTGGGACAAAGTGGCATGCAGGAGAAAGCAAGGAGTGGGAGGATGAATCAGAAGAGGAAGCACTTCAGCACCTACTCGGTCGCTCTACTTGCTATTGATTAGGAATGGCAAAACATGGTTCTCCAGCCAGAGGGACCAGAGCTGCTTGCTGAAGTTGCAGAATTTTTGCTGTCAGAAAAGCTGCTTTAAGATTTCACAGATCTGCCATGGCCATGGGCTTTTTTCTGCATTTTGTCTTTTTTTTCTCAAATGGTATTCATTGCGGGCAAAGCTGAGGCGCTCCGGGCACAGTTTGGACGAGAAAGATTGAAAACTGAAAAGAAAAGGACGTGAAGAGGGAGATTTCAAAAACTTCCTCCATCTCAAAGGGCTGGGATGGCTCGTCACCACTTCCTGCTGGCATGGAGCATCAGGCTCCTGTGCATCCTCAGTGCGTGCTCTGAGCCAGAAGTGCCCACGCTTGATCAGGCCCACCAGCTCAGCTGGTTCAGGGAAAACAGCCTTGTTCAGAGAATCGCTTGGGAGGCAAGAGCTCCTAGGACAATTCCCAGCACAATCCCTACTGACTGAGAAACTTTAAAAAAAAAAATTATTTTTTCCATCTATTCACAAGTAAAAAAGGAAAAAAAGCCATAAATCTATTTTAGTACAATTTATTATATTATACTTGTAACCAGATCTTTCATGCAGACGAAAATGGTGCCTGGAGTTGGGTTCTTAAGTCCATAATTCAGCACTTTAAGGAAATGCAAATATATTTTAACTGGGACTTCAGCAGGAGCTGCTGGATGCTCAGGGCTTCTGCAAAAGTCCAGCAAAATTCCAACAAATGCACTGCAGCAAAGGGTTCTCCTGCCTTAGACTTCAGCAGCCTCTCAACTTAAATGCTTAACTGGAGATTTTAAAAGATTTAGTTTTAGGCATGTATTTTTCAACCATTCATCTTAATGTTTTAAATTAGTGCATGGCCACAGTCAGGCAGACCTTTGTGTTCTCCATGACTTAGAAATTACAAAAAAATTCATCAGTCACTGACAGTTTGTCTTCCTTCATTTCCCCACACCTCAGTCCCTTTAACAATCTCTCAGATTATGTACTTCGCCACCATTTACCCCTCTTTCATATCTATGTCTTCTCAGAAAAATGTCCCAGAAAAGGTAATCTGGACTCAGCTTTTACCCTAACCTGAACAGTCCCCGAAGTGGAGGAGAGAGAAAGAAGATGGCCTGATTATTTCAGTACCTCTCCCAATAGTTCTTCAATCTGCACTTGAAGAGCTGACACCCTTGAATGATGCAGAAAACATGTCTGGACATGTGTTTTTCAAACCAATCAATTTTTCAATGCTAAAATTGTTGCAGGGTGAGAATGGAGGGACTGACTTTTCTTCTAACTGCGTGTAACCACCTGTTTTCAGGCACCAACAAGCAGTGTGACTTCCCACTGGTTCGCTGTAGCTGTGGGGAGTGTTGCTAGAATTCAGATTTTAAAAAGAGATTTTCAGATTTGGGTCATCCACTGTTTGGGTGCATAATTTTGAAAGCATGCAGCTTGACTGTCTAAGGTGCCCAGAGCTCCCACTTGTGTCAGGCAGGGACAAAATGTACTGGGTGGGTGGGAACTCCCTGGGGATTAAGTCACTGGTGCTCCCAGGGGGCTGAGAAACCTGCAGACAGAAGGTCCTGTCCAAGTATTCGAGCAGACAGATTGCGCTTCAGAGCATGATCATCTGCTGCTGTCACCTCCCCTGTCCCAGAGGTTGCTGAGCCCCCACACCAGGGCAACAGCAGGAGAATACAGAGATACAGCTCTGCCTTTGCCCCTGCTTGAAGCAGCACTCAGGGAAATGGGTAGAGCAGACACCATCAGCAGCCTTGGCCATCTGAGCACTTTCCCTCCCAAGGCACAAGCTGGAGCCCTTTGCATTCCCCTGCCACTGTGATCACTTTGCCCCCCGCCTTCCTGGGTCTGTCCTATTCTGAATGGATTTCCTATCCTGGAAAGACTATGCCTAGTCTGGGTCTTGTATAGCACTGGCTGTCTGAGCACCCCCATGCTGTATTCAAGCCACACAGAACAGCAAAAACAGTTGTCAGACACTAAGGCGAAACTTGATGTGAAGTCAACAATTTCAATAAAGAGGCACGGGCATGGTAACACCCCCTTCGAGGCTAAGGAGATGAGAGAGAACCTTAAATTCCCCTTCAGCTGCCCTGTTCTCCTTTAAGCAGCAGGAAAAGAAGCGACAGTGTCCAAACACTAGCAAGCCAGCTAGGACACCCACTGTCTTTCACCCCTCCTCTCATGCTCTGCCAGGATCCCAGCTGGGCTCCGCCGCCTGCTCAGCACAGCAGTTCTCCTTGGGAATATGTTGGGACACCAAGCATATACTGTCCTACAAGGGACGAAAGCCTTTTAGAAATCAGATAGAATGAAGAGGCTGCATTATTTTCTCAGGAGATTTATATTTCTTGTGGGACGTTGCTTAACAGATCTTTCTGTCTCTCTTCCGTGGTCCTAAAACAATGTTTCTGACAGAATAGAAAAGCAAAAAGACTGCAACTGGTTTACAATTTTTTCTTTTATACGTGCAGATGTTTCATAAACATATTTAAAACAACAATCCACCCTGGGAACACAGTGGGCAAGAGAGGCAATACAGCCGAGGACTTCTGGGTCCTAGTCCTAGCCCCATCAGTTGCCAGTTGTGTCATCTCACCTGAGTCACTGCAGGATTACTTTGTGCCCCTGTGTCCTGCCTCTTTTGCCGTTGCCTTTCTTTAGATGGTGAGCACATCGCAGGGCAGGAAGGCAGGAAATATTTCTTTTAAAATGTTTGTGCAGCATCCAAAATAATGAGAACCTGATGAGTGACTGTCTTGCAAATGAGATGCTTTGTATTTTAGCATCAACATAGTCTTTTGGGCAGCCCTAAAGCTGATAGTGAACGGGAGTTGTTGAACTCAGATGTACTCACAGCAAAAACAAACAAACAAACAAGAGCTGAGCCATAGTGTAATATTAACCATGTGCCCCACAGGGGATTGACAGAGATTTTGCACTTATTCCTGAAGGTCTGTGCTGGACTAAAGGTTACCATATGCCATTGGAATGCTGTGCAAACACCAACAAGTGGCCATGAAAGTTGAAAACTCGAATTCACTATACAGTCAAAGGTGGTTAATTGAAGCTTCTACAACCTGTTTGCCCAGGTATATAGAGCATTCAACTGCTTAGTTACAAGCGATGTTAGCTTTTCTCCTCACACATGACTGACTAATTTTCTACATACCATTCAAAACAAAATGCAAATAAAAGTGGTTTTCAAACAGAACAGGATTTCTTCTCCAGTGTGGCCTCTACAAACCTTTACGAGTTCTACAATGACTGGTCAGGAAGAGAAGTTCAAGAGCCATAGCCGAGTGGCTTAGAAAGGAAAGGGAATAGAGTCTTTAGCAGGAAAAGCAAACTCTGATATTGTCAGGAACTGTTTTCTGGTTATGCTGTAAGGTCTCCATCTATTTCGCAATCCTTCCACACACCTCATGCATTCAGAAACTTCCCTCAGCCTCTGATGTGGGTAAGGGCACGTGATAAAAACTGTATTTGTCTGAAATGGTCAACTCCTTTATGTGTTATGGACATTTTATTGTAAAAAAAAGAGCAAGAATGCAGATGGACATCAAGGAACTGGGATCCATGGAGGTTTACAGTGACAAATGGTGACCTGTCATTCTTCAAGGACTGTGAAAGCAGGGACAAGAAAAGTGGGGCAGGCAAGCACATCAGAACCATGAATGAGATTTGGTTTATATCATCACATAATCAACAGAAAGGGAAAGACAATAGCTGTTATGATCTGCCAATATCTCCTGAATGGAGCTGTGTTCAAAGTGAAAGATGCGCCTCTGCGTGAAAGTGTCTTCTTATTCACAAAAATTACATGAAAGAACAGGCTGAGATGAGGAATGACAAGCTAAAATGCAATAGAAAAGTGTTCCTAAGGCACATGTGAGACTTTTTCTGCCACTGTAGGGTGTAAACTCAAGAATACAAATTATAGAATATATGTAAGTGCAAAACCCACCAGAAATCCTCCAGTTTGACATGGAGGTGGAAGGCAGAGTGGGAATTAAGACTTCCAACAGTATAATCCAGCCATTCTCCTACAGTCTTCATTCAAAAGCAGGTGGTGATTTAGGTTTTTAATTTCACCAGAGTTCATTGAAGCACCTCTGCACCGCTTCCCACCCCCCGCCCCCCCAATGTGAGCAGCTGAATAATCTTTTGCAAAATGCCTGCCCTGGTATATTGGCAAAGAGCTAATCCAAACCACTGGTTTCTTTGGAAACATCTGCCCCCACGCACACTTGATTCCTTCTTCCCAAACAAAAAAAAAACCAACCCCCCAAGAAAACAAAGAAATGACAAAGCTATTGGTAGGAGATAGGAGAGACATCCCTAGTAAAGTGACTTGAGGAGGAAAGCATGTCCAAAGTAATTTAATTAATCCAGAAAGATTGGAAAAGACAGGGTGCAGGATTCTGTTGCTAAGCTCTGCTCTAAAGGTATGGGAAACATAAGCAGCAACTGAGCAAAAGGGAAAAGAGAGCAAACCCTAAATACCGAAGGCTGGAAGCAAAGTGTTTCCTGCTGTGCTCCATTGCAGATTAGATCCCTGCAGCTGGAATTCCCACTTCCCACTTTCAGGAAAAAAGCTCCAAATACAGAAAATGGCAAGCTCAGCGCTGACTAGGAGGCAGGTCTGGTTAACGTTATGAAAGGGACTGTATTTCCCTTCCCCCGGCCTCTTCAAGGGCCAGAGATTTGTGTGCAATATAACTCCAGTTTCTCCCTGTGGTCGAAGCCTGGTGTTTTATTTATTTGCGGTCAGTAATGCTGGACTTCTGTCATATTTTGCCGTGGTACTCTATTATTTAATGAAGTCCCATGGAGACTGGCCAATGCCTTTGCTTGACAGGGACTACTTTCTGACATTGCACCTGGCCACTTTTTTTACTGAGAGAAGAATTAAAAGTACAACAAGAAATTGGTTTCTAGCCCAAAGGAAGGGGAACTGTCAACCCTCGCACTGGGTTTGGTTTCTTTCTTTAATGTATTAGACGAATATTGCTGCTTATGTCACAGAGCACTTGTATGTATATATGAAGCTGTTTTTAAATCCTCTTAAACACAACACACCTCGGTGACTTCCCCCCGTGACCAAAGCCATAGCGTGCCCAGCCACTGCTTAAGAGAGCCTTGGGTTTTATCCATTCTAAAAGTCCGGAGACTCCTCGAACAGCTCCTTATTCCTCTGTCCCAGGAAGGCAGCTCAGCTCTTGCAGTCCCTTATGCTGAGAACCACCCACTGTAATCAGATTTTAGAGCTTCTTCTCAGGATGAGGACCCTTACCACTGCTCACCACCAGCCTGGAGCCTTCATTACTATCCTGCATTACTAGACTTTTAGGATGGAGGTGTAATGCAGCAGCACCATAATACCAAGTCCTGCAATCGCAGGGACGAACACAGTGTGAAAACAGGGACCTCTCTGCCTTCTTAGTGAGAACATTTCAAGACAGCAGCTACTAGGCCTGGGAAAATAAACCAGGGGAATTAGACAAGAGAAAATTATAAACTGTTGAAGTGCTGGAGTACTTCCAGGTATTCAAACAGGTAATAGATTTGTTTAAATAAGTGGAAATAGTTTCAAAACGTCAACTTTGCCACATTGTCTAGCTTCTCCTTTCTGGTCTAGCTCCAGTCTGGGAGGTTTCTTAATGCATGAGCTCAGAGAAAAGCACCTACTGCAGAAACATAGCAAAATCCACAGCATTTCAGCAAGGGGATTTTCGGCTGGCACATGTCTAACACTTTCATGATTTCCTGTTGGGCAGATAGCTCTGGAGAAATGCTGGTATGACCTACCATCCAAACAGCACCAAGGAACTGTGCGCAAAAATAAATAAGCAAGTTAGAGAGATGCAACCCTTGTTACTCTCTTCCCTGCCACAGTCCTAGAGGCTGTTGGATTCTTGATAATCCAAACTCATATTTTGGCCAAAGCTTTACATCTAATTTCAATTAAGTAGGTGACAGAATAGAGCAGTGAACCTAATGACTCCCAAAGCCCATCAATAGACAACCACATATATATATATATATATATGTACCCTATATATATATATACACACAATATACATATATATACAAAATATATATATGTACACTATAGATATATATAAATATACAATACCAATCAACAAGTAAATCAGAAATAAAAAAGTGTAATTATATTCCATCTAGGATATGGCACAGAAGTATATTTGCATCTCAGGGGAATGACGGCATTTCAAACCTATGTTGATATTCCATTACTCCATGCATGGTTTATTTTAAGATTTTTTACTGTCTCAATATCCAACATTAATTTGCAACAAGGACTGCTATCTAAGTATTTCCAAAACTGTTCTTTTTCTCTGCAGCCCTGGCTAGGACAAAAAAAATATACTGATGAAGTACAACTGTCTACCTGAAGATATTTTATAATATAACTCACTGTTTCTGTAGATGTTGTCCTTCACTGAGAGTTATTGGAGGTTATACAAGGCAGACAGTGATTATTGGATACTCATGAGAAATGTTCCTGGTGAGGAGATGACACAGGTGTGCCAGTTCTCATCAATGTTCACACACTTCAAGACAATCCCCTTTATTTATGTAAATGATCACAAATTGGCTGCAAGATGTAGACCATTTTGTATTTAGCTCAGCATCCTATGAAACTGAACCTTGAGCAAGCAAAATTTGACAAATTGAACTCAAAGTTAAGAAGTTCAACAAAGCTTGAGAAAAATATACAACTGCATAAAGGGAAGAACAAGGGAGAGAGAAGGGAAGAGACAGAGAGAGAGAGTGATCTGGAGAGACCAGCATGGTTCACTCATGGAACAGCCAAAGCTTGAAGAATCCCCTCCAGCAAAGGCTGATGAAAATCTTATTCAGTTCACTCCATTGCTCAGAGGGTGACTTGTTCCTCCATATGCTCCATAACAAAAGCACTCCTGATGTCCGTAACATGTGGAAAGAGCAAATATTTCTCAGTTGTGAATGATTCATTGACTCAATAAGCATCTGGCCTAAACATCTGATATATATTTAAAATTCCATCTATTTCCTAAGAAACAGTCCTTATTTTTTGAGTGATCAAAACCAAACGACAACAGTAAAAAAAGGCAATAAGGTAGACCTTTTTTATGCCATTTGTGATCAGAGGCAAAAGCTGTTTACCATTGGTGTGGACCATACTGAGGGCAATTCTTTGCTAAAGCCCTTGAGCTGCTCCTTTCTCTAGCCGAAGAAACGGAACACAATGCCCCTAACTCCAGGCAATTAGCGACCATCGACCATCGGTGCTACTGAGGTCTGCTCCGGCAGGGTAGGTGATGATAACATTCCTGTGCAGAGGGCTATTCCCAAAGGCAATTAGTGACTCAGGCTGCCCGGTGCACACCCACTCCAGGAGGACACAGCTCCTGGCTCCGGCTGCAAGTCACACCCTTCACTGCTGGTTCCTATCAGATGACTTTTACCACGCACGGAAGTTACAGATCAATTTATCACTTCGAAGCTGGATCAAACACCAGCCCTTCAGGTCACTGTGGCTCCAGCCATATGTGAATCAACATTTAATATGGCATTAAAATTCTCTTGTGATTGCTTTTAACTTTTGCGCAGTGTGTGCTTAGGATTGCAGAGTGGGGGTTCTCCTGTGCAGCATTTTGTTTGCCAGTTTCAGCTGCATGCCCAGAGTGACATTCCTCCCCTTCTGGATGATCCAGAACAACACACTTGAGCTCCCTGCACCCATTTCCCCTCTCTTTTCCTATCTAGAAGCAAAGCAGCCCGGCCACAGGGATGCACTAAGCATCCCTCTGTGGTGTGCAGAACAGCAAGGATGTGAAGGACCATGACACAAGGGCAACTTGTTATCATTTACTCCTCAGCATTTTAAGACCTTTTTTTTTCCCTTCCCTGTTTTTGCTGGATTAAGCTTTTCTAACATAGCAGGGCTGACTCTGGGTGTCTGGGCTAGATTTAAAGTTCAATGAGGTTCTTTATTTTCCAGGAAACATTCTTCCTTCCTCTACTTCTATGATTGTTCCCACAGGTTTTAGTTTCTTGTTGTTGGGTTGGGGTTTTTTTCTCCCTTTCTGGGTTTGACATTTGTCCAGTTGCTTTATTAGCAACAGTCTTGAGGGTCTCATAGCAGGTTTCAACACAGCTGTGCTTCCAGTCCAAAAGGGGACTTAGCTGGGCAGATTGTGAGTCTCAGAGCTGGAAGCATGGGCTCAACCACTGCTTGGTCACCTTACTCCACACAGAGATTTACACCTCCCAGCAGACTGCACAGGGGCTGTTGCTCTCATCAGCTCAAAGGGCTCATTCCTTACCCTGTCTACCACAAGCAAGGATGGCTACAAGACATTTAAGGCAGCATACTGAAGCAGGAATACCTTCCTACTTCAGACATATCAAGGCTTTTCATGAAAACTACATATATATATATATATATATATATATGTGCGTGTGTGCATATAAAATAATATAGAAGTAATAGAGAAACAAACTCTGCAGTCTTCCTTCATCACTTCTCACAAGAGTCTCTTCTCTACCACCAGGTTAAGCACTTACCATCTAATAGACTTGAATACGTTTATTCTGAGCTGCTTAATAACACTGTACTGGCAGAGAAGACAATACATCAGACAAGTGTTATCTGACGTAAAGCCTCCACATCTTTTCTGTCTTTCCAGCACGGTTTGTTTGGCTCAGGACTGCTCTCCTGCTCTTCTTTCCCAAGGTTCCCTCAAACTAGGCCATTGTAATGAATATTGCCCTGCCTGCTGCTGGCTTGATCACCTGTCTTCACAAATCTGATAATGCACATACTAAATACTTTGAACATTCATCAGGTTGTCTAAGCTACTCATCCTGGAAGGCTCATCCAGAACCTCACTGCTCAAATGGTGGGAATTTCCTCTTAAATCTGCAGCCTATACTTGTAAACCTACACTTCATGGCTCTCTCTACTGTTTTATGCTCACGTACACTCCTTATACTTACTCACACTAATGTTTTCTTACACTCAGTGTTCTTCAGTTCCAGTTCCTCTTCTTTGCGCCTTTCCCCTTCTGTTCCTTGTGAGTGGAGCTGGTTTAGCTTCTCACAAGACAGTTTTTCCAGCCTCCTGGTTGTCCTACTAGCCATATGCTGCATTTACTTTCAGCATGGACTGTCTCTAGTTTCCAGTTCTTCCTATGAAGGCAGCAGCCCAGAGCCACATGCAGCATTTCACACAAGTTCTCTCTCCCCAGCACCCGGTTCAGCAGTAGGGCTTCTTCCCTGGAAAGGGTGGCACTGGCCCTCCATCCAACTTAAACTTCCTGTGACTCACTACAGCACCCCAGCTTTCACCTCCTCCGAACCCTTCAGCTCCAGTTCATTGCCAAAATGTTTATTATTTCTCCCTAAATACTGTGAGATCTTATCTTCTGCAGTATTACATTTCACACCACTACTGTCATTATTTCATTCTCCATGTGAAGATCCAAATTCCACTCCATGGAAAATGCTTCCCAGCTCCAGATCATCAGTATACTCCTACATAGACACTTGGTGAAAATATTAGTGCAACTTAGTTGCCAGCTTTAATTTTATGAAACTCTGTCAAGAAAACTCCCTAAAATCTCTTATTTCTTTCTCCTAGGTAAGTCACTGTTGTTGCCTTAGTAGCCAGTTTCTTAGCCATGTTAAATAATAATTTTAGCAGAATCCAAACATAACAGAAATGAAAATTTTACAAAATTTTAATAAAGTTGTGAAAGATGAAAACAATGGTTTTTCCTATCTATAAATAAAGATCCATTACAAAAGGAAACAACCCTGCTAGTCTGTCATAAGTACTTTTTGCTTTTTTTTTTGGTTCTTTTGGTCACTTACCTGAATGTATTTAATAATTCTCTCCTTCAAAGTCTCTAGTGAATATTTTTTAGCATTTGAGACTGGATTGACAAGGGGGTAGGCATTAAAATCCCCTAACACTGCCTTCTTAATTAAAGGTACTTAGATTTCTTGTTCATTAACAACACACGGAATTCCAATAATGACCAATAATTTAATGTGTGAGTTTTTCGTAGCTTTGTAAGACAGAAATGCAAATGGAAAAACTTCTTTCTATAAATCTTCTATTGGTGTTACACATGCTAGCTCTGCCTTCATTAACTAAAGCAAAAGGAACAGGCACTCTTAATTTGAGCCATCTGAGTAAAAATCCGTGTTAAAAATAATCAAACTCACAGGTCTTTATGCGTTAGTATGCTTAAAGTTTTAATAACCCATTTCCTACAGTCTTTAATATAATGGGCTAACAGATACAAAACCTACAGCACCCTTTAATTGACTAGACCCTACTTTGAACTGATGCTGCATTTACACTCCTCTCCTGGTAGTGAGGAGAAGACCTCAGACCAGCAATGTCTAACCAAGATCCTCCAAGTCTTTGACACAGTATTTCTGGCACATTTGGCCCATGATTGCTTTTGCCTCCCTCTCCAAAGAATCCCTTAAATACAAGCGATATGAATTGCTTTGCCAGATGCATGATACAATTTCTGTTGGAAAAACACAGAAGTTGATGTTAATCTCCGATGACACTGGGAGATTACAAATATATTTCCTTCATGGACAAAAAAATAGAAAACATCCTGATTTTCCTCTTCTATCCTCATATACAGCTGGCTACATGGAAGAGAGGACCCCATACGTCTTATCTACCAAAATATTTCATTCAATCATCCTTCTGCATCAAATTGCCCTAAATTTGTGACTCTACAGCTATGAATTACCCATGTTTCCTTAATTCCCAAACAGGCTTATGGGTTTGGAGACACCTTACCACGTACAGCAAGGAAAATCTTATTTCTGCCTCTTTGGATCAGATCTAATGCTGGAGACCAATATAAAAGAAAAGTGAAAAAAAAAACAAAAACACAGGTAGGCAAGAAAAAGAAGCTGCAGCAGCTGAGGACAAAACTCCAAGTTAGGATTTACCCAGTATTACCACAAGCAATTCTGTTAAACTAGTAACATCTCATGAATGCCAGGCAAGGCAAACACTCGCACAACTGATCAATCAACCCATTGGCACCAACCCACCTCTCTGGTAACCCATCCCACAGCCTGTGTTTCAAGCTCCCATGATGGCATTGTGGTGCACCAGGGAGCTCAGCCCCTCTTCCATTCCTGCTGGTGTTTCGTGATGGCCTCGTCACCCACTAGCAGGCCACTGAAGGTGGGCACGCACACATGCTCTGCTGCCAATATTCACTAGCAAGGACTCAACACGCCTGCAATGTGAGGAAAACCAGGGTCGCTGAACGTCAGTGAGCTCAGCATCCTTTCCTGTGGGTGCCCAGTGCCTCTGAAGATCAGGCCCTCGGGTACTCGCTGCGCCATGAATAGACCTTTCTCTCTGCCCTTACCGGAGACACTGGAGGCATTGTTAAAGCACAAGCACAACCGAGTCTAAACTGGCTGAAAATTTGGCTGGCCTTTTTGCTTCAGCGTGATCAAATGGCAGCATTGCTCACCGAGTGTGAAGGGCATGAAGGGATTAGCCACCCTCCCCCACCAAGCAGGTGAGCCGAAACCCTTTCCAATTCACTACATGTCAGTTTACAAGTAAAACATAAGGTATAAATGCAGCTATTGTTAAGGTGAAGCAGCCATCCTGGCTGGGGAGTTAGATTAGCAATTTACCCTTTGTAAAAGGATTAGCAGAACCCTATTGTTTAAGTGTTTATTTATCAATTTGCATTTTTAGAAGGGGACATACATCTGACAAGGGCCCACGTTCTCCATGTACCCTGGGCCACACCATTTCCTTTCAACTCCCCATTGCCAGAATCTACCAGAGCATTTTCTAGACCAAAAAAATCGAGAAGAAACCAAAACTTTGGTACCACTACTGCGCACACAACATTTTGTTCGGCCGGCTGGCATTCCTGCATTGTCTGCTAGCCATGCAGATCAAACACCAGAACTAGCTTCCCACTTTTCCTCAAAGAACTGAGCTGAATGCACAGATATTTACAGCCCATTCACTGTAGTTTCTACGGACATGGGCTGCAGCACCCAGCCTATGGCAGGTTTCTCCCTTACATGGATTGCAGGCACCAAAGCAATGAAGCCTTAGGATGAAGCACCTCTGTAATTAGCACTGATTCCACACTTGCAATCTTCAAAGTCCCTCAAATAATTCATACAGCTTCCCCCTGGCTCACAAAAGCCTGTTTTTTTCACCGATAAGGGTAGTGGTGAAGAAATTACTTGGTTCATTAAGCACAGAGGTTAGCACCAACGCAGCACTTCTTGGCATTCCAACATCTCCAAGGGATCCTCAACTTTGGTTGCGTTGGGAGCTTACAGGGTCTTTGGGAGCCTTGAAAATGAGCATTTATTGCTGCAACGACTAGTTCAGTCTCCACGCGTTGCAGGGACTCCTCACTGGAGTTCAAGTTGAGGGAAGTGGTTTCACACAGAGCTGTTTGCAGCACAGGAGAGGGGGAACGCTCACCCCAGTGAACTCGGCCAGGAGCACAGGCTGGCCATTTGGCAGACAACAGCTGCTCACTTGGATTAGGTAAAAATTCCTTCGTTAGAGGGAACAGGGATGTTTTGGAAGGTGAGAGAGCAGATTTTTTAATTAAAGTGACGCCAGTACATTTGCACTCTGGTGCAGCCCCACACCCCACTTCTCCGTAAGACAGCAATTTAGGAAGCTATTCTTTTAAACCATAAAAACAGTCTGGAAGACGAACAAGCATCCAGCTGTGCTAAATTATTTTTCTTCTCCCCTAGGACCCAGCAGCAAACTACAGCATGTATTTTACAGGCATATGATTTATTTACACGAACTAACATACAGGTATTGATTTTGACCCGTAAACCCCTCTATGGCTGGGAGCCTACACATCCCAAAGCCTTCTCCCAGCCCAGGTTCCACCACTACAGCTGTGCAGGAGCAGGATCTCCATCTGTAAGAGCAGGAGAAGAAACTGCAGGGTGTTCTCTGGCTTTTTGTAACTCATTCCACCCGTGCATTTCTTTTTCTTTTCCCAAACAATTCTAGTTTGTTGATCAGGCATCTCACACAGGCAATTCGTTTTTCCTGGTCATGGGGGAAATGAGGAGGCTCCAGTGGGACATGCTGTTAGATCTTAAATACATTCTGTGCTGCTGGCTTACTACAGATACTGATTTTGACCATGAATCAGAGAGGCCACGAGTAGTCTCAATGAAGTACATGAATTTAGGAATCATCAAGGAGCACATAAGGCAAGTGACAGGCATTCTGCTCTGAGGATTGTGCACAAATGTAAAATAAAATAAAATTAAATTAAAAACACACAAAAGGAAGGGAGAGAGTGTAAGGGCCCTGTCCCACAGGGTTTATGATTTACATTTAGATTAGCGTAAGTAGAAGCAACATTGCAGGGAAGACAGATAAGGGTTACAACAACAGAACTTTGTTGCACTGTAATTTCACTAATTAGAAAAAATGAAAAGTTTCTAGTTAATTAACCAGTGCTATTGACATATCCATGAATTTGAGGGAGGTACACAAATACCTGTGGGATAAATTCTTTGATTGGATTTAGCCATTCTACTCTCAAGAGTAATGGTTTTCAATCATCAGTCTTTGAGGTCTGCTTTGAAGATCTGCAGAAGATATCTTAAGAAGAAACAAGCCTATTCCCTAAGCTTATATTCACTGTATACCTCTGAATAATTCTGGCAGGCAGGAAAGAACAAATCACATAATACTGTAAGCAATTGCTCTAGAATGACACACAGAGAGAAAATATCTTCCTCTTCTCACTCAACTGAGAAAATCGATTACCTCATCCTCATGGACAGAGGCTGGCAATCTCCCAGTGCGTGGAGTTACTAACCTCTCCACAGGAGCTGGACTAACCAGGTTGACCACTGGTGAACATTCAAGTGTCTGTAAACACTGACCTATATATGGATGCCACAACTTGCAAGTAAGTTTTCTCAACAGATCTGCAGAGGCCTCAGTCATCTTTTAGATTGGACTAGCGTGGCTGTTCGCAATAAATACCTAATCATACCTCAACATACCAAAAGCCCGCAGACATTCATCTATCACCAGGTGCCATGGCTACAACACAACACACCACAGCAAAGCAATGGCACCCCTGGCACCATCACTGTGCTTTATCAGTGTTTCACACACCACCTCCCTTCACGAGGCAGCAGCGTGCTCTGGGGAGGCAGTAGTGTTGGCACACACGATTATTCGTGGCTCTTCCCACAACAGGGCCCCTCTATTTTCTGATTTGCCATGTTTCCCCTCTCAATATGGAAGAAGAGAAGTGATTGCAACCCTCTGATACCCCTTGACACTCCTCGAAAGGCTGGTGATGGCAGCCTAAAGTCTGTGGAGACAGCTGCTGATGCCAAAAACTGTAGTGAAGTGTAGTTTTTGTTCAGCTCAACATTCAAGGTTTGATCATATAGGTGGAACAATCACCAGGCGTAGCCAAAATGAGAGCTGTGTGAATACAACTGAATATATTGCCTGGTCCAAACAAGAGTAAAAGTCAAATGCTCTGCTGAGAATGCTTTCCCATTCAGCTAGCTAGAAACACATCAGGGATCTCTTGGTACTGTTAATATTTAAACCACAAAATTATTTTTCTATACTGGATTATCACCAGGTTTTCAGCCTAATATTCTGCTGTCATAAACCTTTTGGAATTAAATGAGGAAGCAGAAATCAATATACATTCAAAGCCAATTTGAGTTTTTGGATGGCAACCATGTTCTGGAAATCTAGCATGTAAGCACATGTGTCTGGGGTGGGACTTGGGCACAGAAACTGGAAACCCTTCCAAAGGTATCTTTTGTTGCCATACTTCAGATTCCCCTTCCACATCCTGCCAAAATTGCTCACTGAGCGAATGGGGTTTCCAGAACTCAGTGACTGGCTGGAACCATGAAATTTTCCATCTTAACTCGAAGACTAGGCAAAAGGCAAATCAATTATGGTTTTTGAGTGCCCACTGTCAACTGTTTTAAGCAACATGAAAGCTTAAGAACGAATTCTAGCTTTAAGGTAAGCTTCAAACAATACTGCACTGCGGGATGACCACAGAGTATTCCATGGCCAAGGCTAAATGGACACCAGTGTACCAGGCAAATATTCTAGAGAGTACCATGACTACTGTTTAAAGGCAAATAGAGTGAATTGATAAGACAGAGGTCAACAACTGGTTCTGATATAAAACATTTCACAAAAAGCAGACCAGATCATGCCACAGTAACTTTTATTGCAGAGATCAGTAGGCCAGCACAGCTATTCATAAGTACTATGTATACACAAGTGCCTCATGCTTACGCCAGCCAGCACAGGGCTAAAATGGAAGCATATAACCAATTAGTGTTAATAGGCAAACAATCATTAGAAGTGTTAACAAGTGATGGTGGAGAGGCTCTGTTTTTCATTTTATTACTGATCTCTAGTAAGTGTTATTACCCTCATAGAATAACATTCTATTATGAAACGCACATGCACAGCATTAAAGCCTTTGATAGTCCAATATTTGCCGGCAGCAGCAAAATTGTAAACAAAGTGAAAGAATAATTTCTAAAATGCTGACAGCCATCAGTATTCACAAAGTTTATAGGATGCAGAGAGCCAGTAGGCTACAGTGTAAATAACAGGAATTTACTATGACCTGGGGATCTAAGGAATCAATTGAATATTCAGTTTCTTCCCATTTTTCAAAAGAGCCTAAACATACATGCTTAATCTCCATTGATTTGTGCCTGAACTAAGGTCTTGAATCTGTCACATATTTTCAAATCTTTTCAGCCAATAGATGCCTCTAACATTTCTCTCTTTTATAATACTTTAAGCAGCTGCAACTAATCATATTTCATTATGGTTTTGTATATCTGTTTTGCTTTAAAACAAATTTTACTTAACCAACAAAAATGCAACTGAGCAACTTCTGATCACTGTAGAAATCAAATTTTTCTGAAGACTGGCAGAATTGGACATGGCATGAGATACCATTAAGAAAATGTATGTATTTTAAACTATAGTTAGGGAAAGGACACGGGTGGAAGAAAAAAAAAACAATGAAATGAAGTTTACAGGACAAGACAGACTTAATCTTTGCCTACTTTCTGTTACTGTTCACAGACAGATCATCTGAAAATTATGGATACATTTGATATGACTACCTATTTATTGCAATCATTTCTTCAGCTCTGACATACAACCAGAACAGTACGTCAACGAGGCTTACACTTCTGTGTTGCAAATGCGCTCCAACTATCAGGAAAACCTGCAATGGGAGTTCAATCTACTATATCATAACTGATTAACACCAAGCCCCTCCTGAGCCACCTTCAGCAGCAACACAACACAGCAGGTAAGAGCATGCAAGTCCCTTTACTGCCGTGTGCAAGCTAAACTTAGGAAAGTTTACTGAACTATTAAATAAGTTATTATGACAATGTAAGATATTAAATACAGATAGGGTTGTGTCAACCAAGCTACTAATTTTGGTGGGTTTTAGTTTTAATTCTTCCCTGCAGAAATATGAGAACTACTCGAGTAAGCATGACGCCTTCCCTTCCAACAGATACCTCTTCCTTCAGAAGATACCTAAAGATCACCAAAGAAAGAAAGAATAAAAAGAATGTAATACAGCAAAGTCCTACAGGGGAATAGGGTTTTAATGAACACACAAAGCAACTAGGTGACATCTTTATCAGCCCTCATAAACCTTGATTGAATACACAGTGATAAGGCCTGTTTAAACTGTCATCCTCGTGATAACATGGGCAGAGACAACGCGGGCCTTAGCAACGACCTGTGCAAGAGAGGCCCTTCCCAAAGTGCAGGCTCCGCTAGGTAATGTATGTCATGTAAACAATCCAAAGCTTGCACGGCGGGTCTGTTTGTGCGGCAGTGGGAGGCGGAGGGCTGGCCAGGAGGGTACACGCACATCTCCTCACGGCACCGGCCTGGAAGGGCCCTTGTTTCAGAACCAGTCTGGTTTTGGGGATGGCCAGCTGTCTGGGGAAGCCGGGCACTTTGAGTCAGAGTGACCTTTAGCACTTCGGTCGGCAAACACCAAGAATGCCATATAAGTGGTTTTAAAGGATTCAAGGAAAGGCTTTTTGGGGTTCTCTGGTGTTCAGTTTGGGGGTTTTTTTTAACCCAACATCATCTATGAGGTGCATAACATTCAGCACTAGGAAGGAAGTTGGCACTTGGGGCCAGCATGGTTATGGAAGTTGGCAGTGACATGACTTCTGTCTGAAGATCTGGCCTTGGCCATCTGAGACATAAAAAAAAAAAATAAGTATTTCAAAACCTTTTTAAGCGTCTCCAAGAAACATTTTGTAAAATTGCAAAGTTAGCGAGTAGGCATTTAACTGTTCTCCTGCACTTATTTCTAACTTAAAAAAAAAATAAAACATACACTTGAGATTTTATTCTTTCTACCCAAAATTGTTCTTCTGTCACTTCAATGCTTGCAGTGACACCCACTGGCTGTGGGAGGCCAAGTTCCAGCGAGTACTTACTAAAATGATTCAGTACACTGGCAAGATCACGAACAGACAGAACGTCAGAAAAACGCTGCCACCCAAAAGCTGGCATTTTGTCAGTTCACTTAATGTTAAAACTCAGTACCTGTATTCAATACAGGTCTTTTTCATTAATAGCTTTAATAAGGAAATAATGATCCAACGGTTACTTGTTAAGTATAATAAAATATATATTTGTACATAATTGCTAGTTAATTAATAACTCCCATTGCTTGGGTGGTGGAAGACGTTAGTTCATTTTAAGCCTATTTGCTCTTTGGCAAGACTGTGAAGTAGCATTAGTACCAGGGTTCAGTTGTTCATCAGGGTAACATGAAATTGAGCTGGTACATCACTGACCAACTGGCTGGCAGGGGAGGCATTTTAGCTACTCAGGAACTGATTACTGCTTTTGCAGGCTTCCCTGCATACACCAGCAGATTTCTTTTAGTACCCCCAAGCAGTAATGTCTTGTTTCACACTTCATAATGAGGGGAAACACAGAACTAAGTGACTTGACTCAAAGGAAAACCAAGGAAACCAAATCTAACAAATCACAATCTAATGGCCTCAATTAGAAGACAACTTGTTTCTTCAACTCTATTACAGAAATTCCTCTATACCACACATAAGTTCTTAATGTTTAAACAAAATTATCCAAGTTTAAGCTGAAACACAAACAAATCACTCCTGTTACACAAGGTATTCACCAGAAGAAAAGGCTAGGTTTTAATTTAACTACAACGCAATGGCTTGGAAAGGATCAAGGGAAATTTCAGAAATACTTAGAATAAAAAAACCTAGGAAAAAAAAAGAGAATTATTTTTGCCTGCCCCATGGCACAAGCCAAGAACAAATGGCTCTTGGCTGAGAGCACGCAAGGTGTGTTTGCTGACTTACTCAGATCAAAAATATTTTAGTCAACTTTATGTTATTTTCCGCATCTACAGCCACTAATGTTCTCTCCAGAGAGTCAGACGCAGAACTATTACATTCATGGAAAACACATTTATGCAGGACTTCCCGCCGAGCTGAAAAAAAAAGTTATCCAATGCCTTCCCAGCCAAACTTCCTCCTGAAGTGAAAAATCCTTCCCTTTGATAAGAAAGCTGTGTCAGACCACATTTCTGTCCCTGACAAAAGAACTGCTCTCCCTTGGCTTGCTCCAGTTTTGGCAGCTGAGCTCAGCAGAAGCACGCTGCTCTTCCCAGCTAGTCACCATGCTTCATAGAGTCACCAGCTTATCTTTCCTGAAGAAAAAAATAAAAATGAACTATGCACAAGCAAGCAGTTACTGTGGGTAACATTACCCACAGCTCTGAGGCAGGCAGTTCTCCTCCAGGTTAGAAATTCCATCAATAACATAACACATCATTAAAGACCTCTCTCCTCCCTCCCCTCTTCTTTCCTATCCATACCCAAAGCTATCTACAGAGATCTTCACTGCTGCATATACAGAGTTTGCAGCAAAATAAGCTAGGCTTGTTAACTTCCCTTCATTCTTTCCATACCAGGAGGAATTAAATTAATAAAGCACAAGCAGGGACACTTTCACTTGAACGTGGAAAGCTGGTGCCTTTTAGATACTCGTTTCTAATTCTACTGACAACCAACCCAAGGATACACATTGCTGCTTAGCAGTCTTGATCTGTAGTTTTGAACTAAGTGTACTGAGCACCACGCAGTGGGCTATGTCGGGTTCTGCGTGGTACTACTGACCTCACCTCAGGCTACCCTTCCAGAAAGGCCAGATGTACCAACCCCTGAAAAATCTTGTTATCACAGATGCACTGCACTTCTGCTGTCACTGCTAGCTACTACTGAGACGGTACTGTGCCATCACGATGCCTTAAGCTATACCTACCCTTCAGACACAGCAGGTCACACAGCATTGCACAAGTTAGCATTTGGCCATGACAGGGAAGAGCTTAACCCAGGATGTGCTAAGCCCTTACCTATACTCCCTAGAAAAACCTGCCAGGTCCAAGTCACCTCTATTAATATTCCTATAAGCAGAGCTAGCTACTTTAATGGTTAAACACCTGTATCTGACAAAACAATCAGGTTTAATTTTTTAGGAAAGGACATGCCAAATCAGGGAATTCCAGACAAAGCAATGATACCATTTACTTCCTCTAAAAATTCTTTGCCATCTGGAAAAAAGGAAGGCATCCCTACATTTGATATTTGAAGATGGTCAGAAAGAAAAAGATCAGACCAAATCAACATTAAATTCCTTTCCTTGTGTCTGGAAAGCTCTCCTATAATTCCACAAGTGCATACTCACACACTGTGGAAGGATGTTCTGGGGAGAGGTAGTGTGGTGGTCAGAAACAGATGGGACAGACACATCGGATAGATGTTTGATTTTGGCTAATCCAGAGAGCAAGTACCAATTATGGCAGCATTTTGGCTAAATGAAAATTAGCGAGAGAAGTTAAAAACTAGGCACAGTTCCCATCCAGTACAGTGAGCTCAAAAAAAAAAAAAAGATACTTCTCTTCTGAAATACTGTCTAGATGCTTTTTTTTCTTTCCTGAAGACTATTTGACTATGTCCTCAAAGTTGAGAAACTCCTGCAAAAGCAAAACTATGAAATCAGCCAATGACTAACTTTTCCTGGAGTGCTCAACAACTGCCTGCCAAATCTTGGCGTCACCATTTGATTCAGCATAGCAGATAAAGCCTAAAATTAAATGTCTGGTATCCCAATCTCGTTAATGAAGATATGTTTTCATATCAAATTCATTTCCATGCCACTTACCAATAAAGCAATGTCAGCTCAGGACAGGTAGGTACCCAGAGGGCTTAGCCCACTCAACCCTACTTGGCTGCAACACTTAAAAACGCAAGTGGCTCCCAACTTCTGCCTGCTGCAGGGCAAGCACCTCACACAGCTCATTAGTGAGTAGTTGTTTTGCAGTAGCTTTTTTATGCTGCTGCCTGTGTGCAGACAGCCACGGCTCACAGCAAATCCAAGTCAAGATCACTTACCCCTTTACATCCTCTGCGTGTGTCATGGGAAGAGACCTGTGTCAAACAGAACAGCAGATCCATAACTTCTGCATCAGGGACTGGCTTGTAACTCCCATGCCCTTCCTCCTCCATGTGTGGAATAGTTCCAGTTTAACTATAGAACATATTACTCCAGGGAGGTTTGAGGTGGAGGGACAAGCCCCAGGCTTGTGGGACATAGAAAATGCAGAAGACGGCAGGGTTAATTACAGCAGGGTTCAATGTATCCCTGCTACAAGGTCTTAGGAGAGGGAACAGAAGAATTTAAAATTCCTTAACTTTAGTAGATCACTCTTCTCCCAGTCAAATTTGCCATCTGAGTTTTTCACTTGAAAAAATTCGGAGGAACTGGGTCTATTTTAGCTTTAGGTTTCCTCATGCCCTTATTCTAATATACTTTTCTATCCCAACAAAAAGGTGTGAAGTGCTTTTAGGCTATGTCCTCCACAAGAAGTGGTGGGAGAATATTTCAGAGGGCAACAATGACATGAAGACTTCCTCAGCCTTACACAGAATCAAAATCACCTGACTAAAACCCAAGACTAATATGAATTATGTGCTTTAAGTGCCATGCACTATAGAACGGAAAAATACAGTCAAAACCCTTGACCATGATGCTCTGAACTGTAAGACTACAACAACCGAAGGTCTTTTTTAGGAAAAGCAGCCTGGTCTAGATAGACCTGAAGTAGTTTTTATTTTACAGGTCTTTCACAAAGACGAAAGAAGAAAGGAAGAATAACAATATTGTACTTCAAAACCCACAAACTCTATGATATGCCCATTCAGAAATAAATACTGTATAATTGCTATTTATTTTATATAGCTTTCATACAGAATATCAAGAGACCTTAAAAATGTAAGGTATATGCACAGGAGGGATTCTGGAATCCCACTAGAAAAGCATTACTCAGAATGAGGTTTCAGATTAACTTAATTCAAAGAGGCAGAATTTTTTCCCTTCTTCTTTATGGAGGCAGCAAGCAGCCCCACACCAGACCCCTTCTCTTTGGAAGCGATCCTACAGAACTTCCTCTGGTCAATGTAAGTGGGCAAGATGCCCATGACTGGAAGACAGTAACTTCCATTTAGAGTGACTTTCTCTGAAATGTTCCGTAAGTTGTCACCACAAACGGAGTCCAAGATACAGT
Organism: Oxyruncus cristatus; assembly: GCA_013399855.1. Lineage (NCBI taxonomy): Eukaryota > Metazoa > Chordata > Aves > Passeriformes > Cotingidae > Oxyruncus > Oxyruncus cristatus. The sequence continues at coordinate 1,332,174 of VXAY01004091.1, forward strand.
AAAAATGAAAACTTCAGGAAGCCTATGGGAAAAAAAGACAACACCAAAACCAAACAACTCTGATTTGTTTTTGAATTTCCTCATGTGGCTGAGGACAATTATAACTAGACCAAAAGAAGTGTCCCCACCCTTTCCTCAGGTGGTGGCCAAAACCTCTTTTTTATACTGCCAATAAAGAGAAGTAAGGTGTGTCAATAAATTAATGTGAAATTTTCTTATGACCAAGTTCAGGAATTCCTCCTATCAGTACATGACATTAAGAGTGGAGTCAGATACAAGGATAGGTCCCCACTGTGCTCATGCCAAAGCACTGTGCCAACCCCAGTGTAAAGGAGGACATTCCAAAGGGACATACCAAGAAGGAAGGGACACAGTTCTGCTATCAAAAATACAGACATAGAAAGAATTGAAATGGAGGATTTGAGTAGTGGGGACAGAAGCCCTGAGGACATGAAATGCAAAACCCACAACAGATGAGAAACTGAGAATAACAACTTGTAAACACAATGGTAAGGAAGGCCCCTGGCTGATTCAGCAAGTATAAGAACCTGTGCCAACCTGAACAACATGGACCACCTCAGATTCCTATTTGTGAAACATTACTTCAGTACAAGGGTTGCAAATTTCTGCTGAAAGAAATAGCTGTCTGTCTGTTCAGCCTCTTGGTAGAAAGATAATGAGTTAATTCAAACTTCTGCCTTCAAGTAACTTGCATACTCAGGGAAGCCTTGAGAAGCTGGACATTCCTTCCACTGAACAGACTGACAGGCGTCAAAACATATTTAACTATAAGCTGTGTTACTATAGGGTGGGAAATATTAATCAGCTCTAGCCATCTAGGGAGAGTGTGGTTATCATTAAGAATATGTGGGGCACTCATACAAGAATTCTTTTCCCCTGCCCGCTGGACAAGCTCGCTCATATAATTTATCTGCTCCCACTGCATGCTTCTGAAAAAAAGCTAGACTAAATGAATACTTTCAACTAGAGCTAAAGGCAAACACTCCACTGGAACTTTGCCCTAATCAATAGTAGCAATGTTCATGTCACATGAGAGTCAGAGGATAGAATATGGTGCTTACCAAAGTCAGCAAATAAGCTAATTATACTTAGCCTGCTTGAAGAAGGGGACAAGTGAGGTCTGGTCCACCCACTTATTAATGCAATCATCATTATCCTTATCCCTTGTTTACTTTGCGCTGAAATTGTAACAAAAACTTGTCTCAGATGGAGGGTGCTACTGACCCCTTGTGGGAGAAATACTCATACATCTTTGCATGCACAAGTGTCACTCAGGAAATCAGCTCAGAATTAAGTTTGTGTCCACCTATACATTTATTTTTAAGAAAAAAAGTGAAAGGATGTTACAGTGTCACAAGTGTATTCTCCTGATTTTAGGCAATTTTGCAGAAATTCATGTTTTTTACTAGCTTCTTTAGGGCATTCAAGTAAGCGCCAACAAATTCTAACCATAACAGATACTGTACTGACTTTTAAAGTCTTATATTGTTGAAGACAACTGCCACTACCAGTAGGCACAGCTCTCAATTTTTAATGAAATTTAAACTATTTTAATCCATCATAGCATCACTCCCTAAAGATTGCTTTTTTAAAAAAAACAGAAAACTTATTATTTCCTGGAAAGCAAGGACATACTACTCGCATTACTGAAAAGGGAACAAAATATTTAGATCCCTAAAGTATTTTTCAGCCAAAACCTTCTTGTAAGAATCATGAAAAGTTGATATGGTTCATTCTTAAAAGTAAAAGCTTTCCAATGCATGCTACTGTGTTGCCATGAATAGGGTTGCACAAAGCACAACAAGATGATCTTCAACAACTTTGTTTCTGACAACTGAAATTACCTTTTCATATGGTGGAAAACCAGGTCTGAAAAGAAAGGCTATTGCTTCTTATTCAAATACTACTGCTAACCTTTCTTCCCTAAATAAAACAGAGTGCACCCATGAGCAACGACCCTCTGCATTTCATTAAATGTCAAATCCAAATGAAATCTCCAAGGACTTTCACCATCCCTGTCACATGCCTGCATATGGGATGTAGCTGGAACGAGTTAGAACAGCAAAGCACATTATACAGAGATTAATGGTATTACAGTATATTATAGTAACAAAGTATTTATATTATAAAGTTATTATAATTTAATAATGATTATTTATATTGTACAGTGTGAAGCAGCTTTCTCAAAATCTAAAACCATCAATATCAAACACCGGCAAAACCTGCAGCTTCCACTGCAGCCAGCAGCAGGGGCTGAAACCCTACAGACCACAGAGAGCAAGCCTTAATCCAATGCCAACACTGTTCCCATCACATTCAATGAACAGGTATGGAGAAGTATGTGAGCAGCTTGTAAATCCCAAAGCAAAGAACAAGTAGCTACTGAAAACATATTTTAACAATTTGCATCAATTATTTAAAAATAAAGTTTCTTCAAAAGTATCTAAAAATACCATCTTTTCATATGTACCTGTCACATAAACCAAGGTTGAAGAAATCTTGAAAAATGAGAAGAAACTGAGAAAGAGAGCAACAAAGTTTTTATTCTGTCAGTTCATTTTTTTCACCTGTACACTATGATAAATTAAAACACTAAGTCATTTAAGTCAGGCTGGTTTTGATGCCTTTGATTACACACACTTTTCTTTTAAATGCATCCATTAAATTGAACCCTAGAAGTATAAACTATGATGCAGCATCTGTTGTCTCAGAATATGGAAGTTACTGTATCTGGCAGATGTTTAAACGATCACATTCACGTAGCCAGATCTGGAAAGGCCATTCAATTATAAGTAAACACAGTCTAACACACACTTAACAGCAGCTCTAGTCAGTACTATGAACTGCGTATTTACAGAAAAATTTGCACATGTCACATGTAAAAATTTTAAGTCAACCTTTTTGTCATTACAACATAATCCACCCTTCATATTTCTACTGTGCTGCTTTAACAGTGTCTGAGTATATGGGAGATTCAAAGGCACATAGCACTTCTGATGCTTCTACAACCTCTTCAGAGATAAAAGAGAACCAGTTCTTTTTAAAAGTTTGGATTGCAAACTTTCTCAATAAAGTCTGATGCACTTTTGAACACTGTATGCCAAAAAGTAACTGAGTTTGCAAACATTCTTTCAAGCATACAATTTTCTAATTCCATGGTGACATCTAACATCATTACAACTTACAAGGAGGAAGACAAATGAGCCACCACTCCTTTCCCAATGCTGTGTGCACAAAAATCAGTATTAATTCAGTCCAATTACACTTTCAAGTCAAAGCTTTTGAAAAATCAGTATACATCTTATATGACAAGTTTTATTAACCATCAGCATTTCCTTCGAAAAACTTAGACCTTGCTAAGCAGTTTTACGGGAAGCGATTATATAATGCTATTTGCATACAGAAATCCTTACAGGCAACCTTAAAATTCTCCAATAAACAGTCATGACAAAATCTAATTTCCTGAAAATACAAAGTTGATTTTAACAAAAGCAAAAACGTTCCTGTGGTTCAGTAAAAACCTGTTTTCTAACATTAATAGTTTGCATTCATAAAGACACTAAGCTTGGGACAAAGAAAGTATTTCCTAAAAGCTCAAAATGAGACCAAAACAGTTTTCTAACTATGAAATGGCATGCAAACATACTGATTTGTTGTCAGTTTTTTCTCTCTCTTATAAAAGACTTACTGGATCAGAGCAGAGCAGGTACTTTTACACGTTTGTTTAGACAACGACCTCTCTCCCACTAAAAATGTCACATACAGAACATTTTATCACATCTTTGACACAAAAGCTGCTTCTGTAAATTTCAATATTATGCCCTTCAGACCCCCATGACCAGTGCAACAACCAAACAGGTTTCAGAAAGTTTAACAACACCTAAATCTGCTGATTTTCCTTTACAGAAAGTATATACAAGTTTATAAACCCATGGCAGGGGTATTACAATTATATTAACATCAACTCATTAACTGAATCCAAAAGATACTTGCATTCTGTAAAGACTCTATGGCTGATGCCCATTCAATAGTTCTATCAAGGCACTATACAGTCATTAAATTTCTAGTATTCTCCGAGATGTGCTGAAGAATACTGTGAACGTGTTTAAGTTGTTAAAAAGCCCTGAGTCAGAACTTGCGTATTTACCACAGGGTTAGCTATAAAAATGGCACATACTAAAACTTCTGCAGATAACAGTTTTGCTTTGTCAACACAAAAAAAGTTATGAAATGCACAAAAAGACAACAGTATGAATTCCAGCAACTTACGCAAGAAAGCTATACAATGCACATTGTGGCAAATCACACACTATTGTATGTAATTTATACAGTCAGTAAAAAACCTTGAAAATGTATTCAGACATCAAAACCGATGAAGCAAAACAAAACTGATGCGTTCCCCATCCCTTCCCAAAGACAAAGAACAGTTAGAGAAGAATTCAGCACTTTGACAGAAAGGAGGTAGCACTGCTAAAGGTTAGGTTGTAAGTGTTATTGGGGATTTTTAAGTGAAAAGTTGACCCATGCAGCACAAAGAACAGGATAGGTTCTTCGGTTCATCAGTTGCTACTGGAAGAGTAAAATAAATTTCTCGTACATTTAATTTTGCAGAGGAAGCTCAGATCACTAGCTTAAAGCAGCTTCTTCAAACAATTTCGTGTTTACACAAACTGCAATTAATACTGCTAAACATAATTACATATACATAAACCTTAACCTCTAGAAAATATCTACACAATAAGTACTTAGGTTATTTTTGAAAGACCATTTCACATCTTTAAAAGAGGCTAAAATACCAATTGTATGACTATGCTAACAAGGCACAAGTGCTTGTGCAAATCTGCTACATCCACACGCAGTCCAAGTTAAAAACGCCACCTTCTAATGGAACTTAGACATTTACAAAGTAACTTGTTTACTATTTTGCCAGTGTGGTTTTCAGTACCCATTTCAGGAAAAAGGGACTGTAGTAACCGCCAAAATTTTGAGAAGTGCCACGTGAGCTTGGGGCATAGTAAGCAATAAGAAGGTTTGGGAGGGAAAGTAAGTCAAAACATAGTTATACAAAAATTAACATGCTACAACTATTTAGCGTATTCTGTTAGCCTCTTAGGTTGTCTTTCTAATCACTGTGTACTGATGTTACAGTACTTATGTATTTTACTAAAAGGAAAAGAAAGTATTTTACTTAAGCATCTGAGCATACCTCACATTTGAACCACATATATTATTAGTGCCTACTTGTTTCAAGGAAAAAAAAAA
>VXAY01004091.1:1337488-1416437 GCA_013399855.1 Oxyruncus cristatus
AAAAAAAAAAAAAAAATCGAGATACTGCATTCCATTTAATGTCGAAATTGCTATTAAATGCTGGGGGATAGTCATAACAAACCTTGCAACTTTCGCATTTTATGATTTTATAGTATATTAAACACTTCACTGATTTTTCTCATTTTCACTTTGCTCATGTGAGATTCACATGTTAATCTTTTGCTGAAGACAGAGGCACAGTGACATCCTCAACTCTCCTACTTGTTGTAATACCCTTTGGCTTCCAACTGAACTTCCGTTTTTCATCCTTCTACTATGTGTTAAGCAGTTAAACATTTTTAGTCTACGCACATTGCATGGATGATACCAGACTGAAGAGAGTGAACGAACTTACTAGGTTCCTCAACAACACTAGTTCACCTTCTACATCATAATCCAATGTGTGAATATAAATATCTACTTCGAGAAATTATACTGGATTTGCAAACAGTTTTCCTCATTAGGTTTTTGAAAGGCAAACACTGTGCAGCCTTCCCAAGACAAGATACAGCTCTCTCACCTGTCAATAAGAGGCCTATGCTAACAGTTGAACTATTACATAACTGTTGGGTACCTTACCTAGTTTTCCTAATTCAGCTGTTTCTTGTAGCACCATAACAACATCAAGCTGACATACTTCAGTTTCAGCCGGCACACAACATTGCCAAATGAGTCCAATCACAAACTCCTATGCAGTCACACACATCTGCTGTAATTCCAGTACAGAAGACTAAGTCTGCTCCTTGAGCAATACCTTCATTGTCTCTGTTTCCATAGGACTGTGATGGCATTCAAGTACTGAGAGTGTTATAAAGTAACCTAAAGCTTCTCTGTCGAAAATTACAAGCCTAACAGAGAACTCACTTATCTATGTTACAGTATGTGCCTTCTGCAGTCAACTAATATTTAACACTCAACTCCAGTATCCCACCCAGGATGCTTTAGATCAGTTCTTACTCAGCTGAATTTTTCAATTCATGATAAGCTGGAATACTTTCAAGTAATTCTGGCTTGTCCCACTAAAAAAGAATTAAGAAAATGCCAACTGCTATATTGAAGTTTCAGTTTTGAGTTGCACTATTAAGAAGAAATCCACCCTGCCTTTGTGCTGACAACAGTTTATAAAGGTCCCCATGAAGAATAAAGAGGACACAATATTCAGAATACGTCCACCAGAGACAGAGGAAACCAAGGTGCAGATCTGATGCTCTACAGGCTAAAATTCAGAATCGATTGTCAAACAGCATATCCTATTATAGAAGTATTTCCAGGGGAAGCCTGACAGGAAACTGAAGCCTACTATAGAAAGTTTAGCTGTAAAACATGCTACCAAAAAAACCCCAAACCAAACGAAAACCACCCTCCTCCTCCCCCCCCGCAAAAAACTTACCACCACCCAAAAAACCAAAACCACCCTCAAACTTTGTGACATGCACATTGGTCAAATGAAAATTGCAGTGAACGCTCAGGTGCACTCAGAGTTCAAGTGGAGATAGCAAAATGCTGAACTGAAAAAAAAAAAGCCTTATATCAGAAACTTTCCAAAGCTGCTTGAGATTCTGGTATTTTAGAATAGGAACCCAAGAAGCAAAAAAGGAAGGCTATTTCATTTTGACAAGAATACAGATACACATTATCTGAGAACAGATGACTACTAATGTACAAAATAAGCCAGACTACTATATTGACTCCAGATTGTGATTTTGTCCAATGAAAAAACACTGAAAAGAATGAGTAACATTTGCAATGCTGGAATAGGATTAAAGATGGCTATAGAAAGGCTGTGCATTACATCACTTTGCAATGTTAAAAGCTACTCTACATACATTTTCCCAATATATCACTGTAGTTGATTCCTGGAAAACTCTATTCAGCGTTTAAATCTTATTGCTTAAAGGTTTGTCTTTACAGTTTATTAGTACCATTCTTCTGAGACTTTTGCCAACGTTTGCACAATTCAGGCCTATAAACATAAGTTTCAAGAGACAGATCGATTTATCTGAAGAGACCACAATTTTATGCCCTTATCCTTACTTGGATCTTTCCCTGAACTGTCTCTTTGTCCACATTTTTGATGTATGCAATGAGAATTAAGTGATAAATTAATCTTAGCTGCAAGTAAGGCACCTAAATGACTCCAGCGTGGATTTCTTTACTGTCCTGCAAGAGCATATCCAAATGAAGTCTGCACAATGGCAAAGGGCTACATGAACTGTGCACTCAGAAAACTGTTGAATTACTTAGGAGTAAGCACATATTCCTTTTAGCTATAAGAGATCCTCAAATCAGCATATTTTCTACCATCAAAAACAATGATGAACTAATCCTTATGAAAGGATGTATTTGTTATCAAAATGTTAATAGTCTACAGTTCCTGACAGTAGCATTTTTGGGGTCAGGAACAGCTCTTTGTCACATCAGTGACAGCAAACTCCTTCAGCCAAATTCAGCTCACCTAGGCAAGGCTCACAAAATTCACTGTTCTGTCAGCAATATCTTCATTTGCAATATTAACACCAGAACTTAGCTGTGAGCATTACTGGGTAACACCCAACTCAGATGAATAAGCAGTATTAAATCTTCTCTTTTGTTCTTGACCCCGTTTGCCTGGAGATGATAAAACGCACTTAAACAGAGAGGAAATGTTGCAAAAACTCTAATATTTCCTTATTTATATACCCCAAATTTTTAAAAGGCTCCACATGTATATCTTCTTCTACAACTGATCAAATGCACTCATCTGAAAAGGTCAACTACCCACTGCTCAAATATTTTCCTTTCCAGTCAGGTTAAAAGAAATTCTGTACAAAGTCACGTGACTAGCAGAATTACAATGTTCACTATTTCAGTTAGCTAGCTTGAACCTGTTAGACTAAAGTGTAGTTTTGGGAACATAATGTTTCTAAACCAGATTTTTCTTTTCACTGTTTCCTTCCTAGCCCGTCCTCAGCAACAAAGGGCATGATAAAGTTAAAATTACCTTGTATTCTGAGGCCTGATCTTATGGGAATGGTATATTTATTACCAGTGTGTATACAATTTGTATTGATTTTTCATGATTGTATATTTCAAGATGGAAATTAATGTGAATCAGAACTATCACAGTAAATGTGTCAACATTCTCCAGAAAAGCATAAAGCAAAAAAAAAATCCTAAATATTTATGTTTGGTAGTAACTGACAATATAAAAAAAAATCCCTTACATCACTTGACATCTAATATGTATATGGTACACCTGAACAAAACCAAAACAAGAATGTCCCTTTAAGGGGAAGAAGACAAAGAAAATGAAAAAATGACTGCTTTAAATTAGCTTCAGGCTTAGATGTTTCAGAAGAGTAAAGCTAAAAGTTGTTCAAATACTGTTCTTTTATTTGGTGTGTTCACAGTCTTTAAACGATTACCATGTAATGAACCTATGCTACAGTATTAGAAATGTTTTCATTAGAACCCTTTACTGCCTTCTAAACTTACAGAGATTTTAAACCATCAAAATGACCTTAATATTTCACAACCTAATAAAAGACACCGGTTCCACTATCTAATACAAAAGAATCCTTCGTTCAATTGCCTTGCGGCATATAGGGCATTCACTCATTCGGTCTCCACAAAGTTGACACGTTCCATGGCCACAGAGAAAGATCATATTCTTCAGACGGTCCAAACAGACAGGACACATAGTCTGTAAAAGATTTTGACAGATTACATAGTCAATGGCAGCAGTTACACAGTATCAAAAATTTCAACAATTTAGATGTTGCGTATAACAACAAATACATCACCTTAAACATAAAAGATAACTGCCATAGCATAACCCAGCCGCTAACCTAAATTGGTTTGGGCTTTTTTTAATCCCATTTTTACTTGATATTGATTTAAAATATGTGGGCTTTTCCTACACAAACAACTACATAGCTTTTTTCCAAATATGATCCCTTTAAGTAAGACAATCCAGTAGAAGGCTGACATCAAATTTTCAATATCATTGTCTTAATGTTGCAAACTTGGGTATTCTTCAGAAACAGTCTCCTTATGTCATGTAATCTTCCAGGGAGCAAACACCACAAACAGCATTACATATGCAATGACTGGGTAATGATTTACAAATTTCTTCTCAGGTTATGTGGCCATTCATATACTTACCTTTAAACACCAAGCACTGAACACATGCAGAAGCAATAAAAATGTTGCATGATCAATAATATATGTAGAGATTCAATACTTTGTTTGTGGAAGTTATCTAGATTTTCAACCAAAAGAACACCTCAAGTTTCAAATGAAGAACAGTTTAATAAATACATGACCTTCAGTCATAACAGTAGCACAGCAAACTTTTAAAATCAGTTTTAATTGTTGAACGTTAAAGTGACAGCCAATGCCCAAAAGAGGTCTCTAAAAGTTCCTCAACAGCAACATTCATTTTGTACCAAGCCACTAAAGAACAGTGTCCTTCATCTTTTGTCATATGCAGAAGTTTTGGTAAGGCATGTTCCTTCACCATAAACATATTGCAGCCATACTAGGATTTCATTTATAACAGTTGATCAAGGGTTAGTAAATGAATAGATGTTACGACATGATAACTGTTAAGACCATTCTATAGCCCATCAAGTCAAATCTAAGATGTCCTCAGATTTGAGACACACTATACGTATCTAACAATTATAAATGCTGATCTTGTACATAATATCAAATACTGAGAGGGTTCATATTTCAAATACAAATTCATTTTATCACCATCTTGCACCTGTGACTTGTTTACATACTCATCATCGGGTGTTTACTTTAATTTGTTCATCTCAAAAGAGAAATTCATAGCAGGAACCCTATTCAGTATAACCTTAAAGCACACTTTCTGTGGAATTAAGAGGTATTCACAGAATCACAGAATCAACTAGGTTGGAAAAGACCGCCAAGATCATGAAGTTTAACCTAAGACCTATCACTACCTTGTCAACTAAACCACGGCACTAAGTGCCACTTCCAGCCTTTATTACTTCCTAGGGTAGACAGTTTAGTTGAAGACCAAAAAAACCCCAAATCACCATCATTCTGCTTATACAGAGTTTAAATTGGCATGGAGTCTGGCCAAATGCCTATTTTTATTTTCAGGATACCAGTACAATGGAGTAGCAGGAATATAAATCCTTAGGGCAATTTACGTTTAAAAAAATCCTGAAGGGGGGTGTGCTCCAGCTTTGCCTGATTTCCATAGTACGATAACAAAATATTCTTAAACAAAAAATTTGCCCAAGACTAAGAATCTGCCAATCAGTCCCACTCATTTTTCCTTTCACACTAAGCCACCAGCTTCATATCACAAGAGGACAATTAAGGGTATTCTTTCTTCAGTAACTCACAGACTTCAAATATCAGTGAAACATCTATTTCCAAGGGAAGGAACACAGAACTGTCCTGTCAGAAGTGTCTATAACCTGACAGCATTGGCATGATATTCTTTGACAAAGGATCGACAAAGCAAACATTAATCTTATCTTTCGGGGAAAAAAACCCCCAACTTGTAGCCTTTATTCTGTTTGACCTAATTATTTGCCTTTGTGTCTAAATACAATGTCAGAATTACTAAAGTTAAAAGGGTCTGTTTCTCTCCAAATGCCACACCTTCATTTAAAAATGAAAACACTGATCAAGGGACTCAGAAATAATAAAAAATTAAAATCTATTTAAACACCATTACTTTTAACTGTTTCAATCAGTGAAGCACAGAAATCCTAACATGTTCATCTTATAGATATTTTCTGCAGTTGCATGCAGTATTAGCAAACTGCCCGATTTCTACTGCTTAGTATGAAAGCAGAGAATATAAAATACATTAGTTGTTTAATTTCTTAACATGTACTAACTTAACAGTTACTTTCACACAGTAGGAGAACACAGCTGGCAGGACAATCAATCTTCCTGTTTCCTACACAGGGTTTTCTCGATTAGCTCAGCAGTTTCCCAGTGGGATAGAAGCCCAGATAATTCAGCTTTCCAGCTTCCAAGGAGAATTTCTTACTTAACTAGCAGTTTATAAGTACTTCTACAGAATAAGCAGTATCTGTTTCTATTGTACTATTAGTTTGTTAGAACACCCTCTGCATGAAAGATTTGACTCCCATCTTTTGAAGAAAAAGAAATAAAAAGGACCATAAAAAGGCATTATGCCTGTTCTCTATGAGAACTACTTCTTTGGATAAGTACTCTGAAAAAGTGCTCATAGCCACCTTAATTGGGTTTGCAATTCAAAAAGATTTTTACCACTAACAGTGTTTTAAACTGCTTGAAGTATCAATTCCTCCTTAATAAAAACAGTTTTTCCAACAATATACAGGTGCACAGTGACAAAATAAATTTATTTTTAAGGAGAAAGAAAGTAAGTATGGTGAAGGAACATACATAAGATATTAGACAGATGATGATAATGTATGAAATGGAGTGAAGGCATTGCAATTACAGTCAAAAGGGTTCACATTCAGGGAATCCCTGAAGAATGGTGTGGTCATCAGATGTGGGAGATTCTGTTGACATCAGCATCACTTCTGCTTGCCACCAGAAATGGTTTTAAAAGCTTGCTGCGCTAACATATTAGATTATCATTGAAGGTATGAGTTGAAACAAAGGATTATACCTGCTGAAAGAGAACAAATTAATTTTAAGTACAAAAATATCAATTTAACATTGAATCGTTACAGCATAAATCAAAAGAATACACAATTACAGTGGACTGCTGTGCATCACTTCAAGCACAAATTTAAAAAATGACATGAAGAATTTTTATCAAATCCAACTTGCTACTGACAAGTATGATATTCAACTTGCTCGATCACAAGACTAAGCAGAGAAGACACTAAGGAGAATACAGAAGAGTCTCAAGCCAAGATGCACACAAGAATGACCAGCACCATTTCTTTCTAGTCAGAGGCACTGACTTCTGGCTTCTGGCTAGCAAATCTCAAAGTTAAGACAAAATTACATAGAATAAAAGACACCTAAGGAAAACTGAAAAAAACCCCTGAGATCACATCTAATCAAGAAGGAAAACTGATATAGTTTTCTTGTGCCTACACCTAAGAGTATTAGCATACCCAAAGAGAAATCTTTTATAAACTCCTAAAGTAACCAGAAAAAAAAAATCTGAAGAAAACAGATTACTTGCATTTATGCATTCATCTGCACCTTTTACATGTATCATTTCAAACGCCAAAGCAGTTACCTTATTCTTTCCATTCAACCCTAAAAAGTAAAGCAGAAGCTAAACACTAGATATAAGACGTCAGAGATATCTAGAAATTCCAGATGTTACTGTTAAGACAGACATGCGTTTTTCAAATGACAATTTTCCATCTGCATGTTCTTTTACAGACAAAAACTACACAGGAATCTGTTTTGAATTTCTATTACTGGGGTGCTGGCCCAGTCACCATATGACAGGAACAGCTCTTCGCAGACATTCCACTGAGCATATCAGCTCCCAGATTTAAGGCATTTAGATATAAAACTGGCAATCTGAACACTACAGCCTTAGCTTTCACATGCATGAACAGCTGAAAGCCACAACTACCAGGACTAGATGTGATGCTACCATCACTGAAGTGTTACTGACTGCTGTAAGCCTACAAGAGGAAAAGGCAAGTTAGAACACCTCTGTTTCCTGTATTTGTGAAAAGTTTCTTCCGATTTTGTTATATATAGGGAAGCCAAAATCACATTATTAGGGTTCTAAGCGAGTAAGTTCATACAATAATCAGATACTCCAGGTCCTTTACTACTGAAAAATCTAAAAATCAAGTTTTTCTTCAGATGCAATGAACCAATTCATTTGCAATTTAACACAACAAAGTTCTGCATGTAGACAACTACTTTAAGCATTTCAAATGGAACTAGACTTAGAGATGTAACAAATTTAAATAGGTAACTGAAAAATTGATTTTTTCTTCTCATTAGGTTTTTGAATTGCATGTAACTTAGCCAATGAATAATCAATACAATCTGTAGTTAATCTGTATAAATTTCCTCCTGCAAACACTATACATAATTACAGATGACAAACCATAACATTAAAATTAAAAATATTCAAGTTATTTGTATAGCCCTTTCAAAGTTTTAACTTTGCAACCACACAATCTTCTGAAGAATATGTGAACTATACCCTTCATATGTTAGGTAACAGCCCAGCCATTGTTCAAAGGCAGCTAATGAACAAACAAGTCAAGATTCAGGTAGATACAGAATAGTGAAGAAAATCTACTTTTACAACCATTTTGTGAAAACAGCTTCTGCTGTACCTACACACTCAGGTCACTAAACAGGCATAGAATAAACTGACTGGGCAGAGCACTCTTTTTTAGTCACACCAGAGATGCTCTAACAGATGGATTATCAAACCTGGCCACTTATCTTTTTGTTTTTAACCCTGTACATGGAGGACATACAAGCCACATGACACAAAAAACTATTGGTCATTTAACTAAAATTTAAGAGCTGATGCACTTCAACACATCATCTTGCTTTAAATAACAGAGGATGCATTGGCTTTTCCAATTAGTTTAGTGGTCCATAAAATTTTTATTCAGTGCTTTTACCTGTTCCTTGATGTCTTGTAACTGTTGCTGCAGCTTCTGTACATCTGCATTGACATTAGTGTTGTCTTTATCTTTCTGCAAAACCGGAATGTTTCCACTTGCTGTAATGTAAAGAAAATGAAGATACATGATTATGGAGCAATCCAATGACATAGGAATAATTATTTCCCTTGTCATAACTACAATTTTTCAATTATCTGAAATAATGTTAGTCAAACATCTTCGGTAAACTAATTGAATTCACTACATCATCACTGCAGCTCAATTAATAAAGAATTTCTTTGAATTTAGTGGCAACACTTTAACAAATACTTCCACAATAATGATATTTGCAGTCCCTTAACGTTCTCGGAGTTCTTATTTGCCCATAGTTCCCGAAGTAAATTTTTTGGGGCACATGTTCAAAAAAAAAAAGCCAAATCCTTTCACACTGAAAAGACTTGTCTACACAGATGATTCTATTTGGTGTTCAAAACTGCACAAGTGTCTTGGAGGTAGATTGTTCAGACTTTGAACAAACTCCGATTAATATTCTCATATCCGACTGACCTGGGAAGCAACATTACTATAAGAAACAGAAAAATTGTAAAGTATTTTAGAATTTCCAGTGTATTGAAAACATGATTTTACTGATTATCCTTACATCTACCTATTTCGGAACATTATGACAAGAACAAAGTAATATTTCAATTCCCATAAATTCAACTGAAATACTGCATACCACACATACACACACAGAGTAAATGCAAATAATCCACAGAAATTATTCAAAGAAGCCAGAAGAAGTTTAAAAACTAGTCAAAGCAGGAGATGTAAAACTGTACATTCTGTCAGGAAAGTTGCTTGTACCTAGATGCAAAATATTTAACATGCCTTCAGAGTTCCAGACAATTACAGACAATCTTCAGCTTTTGTTCATTGGACATTACTAAGTGGCTATGTTATCTCACACTCTCAGCTTTACTCTGAATGCTGGAAGCAATGCTCCAGTATAACAACCAGTGCTATTGTCACATCTGCTGCTGCCACTGTAGAAAGTAGTGCAAACATCAAATGGATACCCGGGTTAACACTCTTTTTATTGAACTTTTCTTTAGAAAGGAGAGAAAGTATTCAGGTCATTTAGAAGAATGGGAATAAGAAGTTGGTGGAGCAATGTGAAAGAGTATGGGCTTTGGAGTCACTCACAAATATCATCAGTGGTATCTTCTGTACCTTTCCCTCCGCAGCACATTATGAAAGGCACTCTTCGCTCAACCACTGCCCGACACTGTACACACTTCTTCATCAAGCTTGCACAATCTGATAGACAGAGAAATAAATCAACTCTGAATCCTGCTACTTAATTTTTCTTCTTTTCTATCCATGAGTTTGTCTAACCACAGTAACCATGCAGCAAAGACTGAACAGATTCTTATAATACAAATAACTACTTTCTGCACAAACTTTCTGCAAATCACACATATAAACAATGTCCTGTTTGGGATTCAAAGTAAATCTATTCCCTTTAAAGTATTTCAAGTGAACAGGTTCCTCCTTCTCCAAACGGATGTCTATTCCATTAGAATTGTAGAAGTTAAAAAGTAAAATTACACAGATTTGAGATCAGAATTTCCAAGAATGTCTCACTACCCAGTTTTTCATTTAGAGCAAAGAATCTCACTATCCTAATGGTCCAGGGGCAAAGAAGTGCTGCTCCTTACCCTTAAGAATAAACCTACATCTTTTGATATAATCCTAGAGAGGAGGCTGCAATTCTTCTACACAAGGCAAATTATTATGTCTCGTAAACGCTGAAAGGTTACTATGAATTAATAGAACGGCTCTTATAAACTACACAAACTTGAAGACTCTCTATCATTCTGTTTGAGCAAGATGTCCAGAAAAAAAATCTGGAAAGAAATCATCTGCATTTGTTAAACCTTTTGCTGTCCCCCCTAGACTCAGTAATGTGCATTGCACTGCTGAAATCCTTCACCACAGCAATCAATCTTTTTGTTGTCCTCTTTCCTGGGAAACAAATCAAAACCACTTTTCTCATCATCTTTCAACTGCAGACAGTTAAAGGGGCCAGATCAGGATAACTGTAGTCAGTGATTCAATGTCAGCTGCCTCAGCCAGAACAGAAGAAGAAACCAGCCTTCTTTAGCAAGACCAAACAAGCAGTTACTCGTGGGAATGATGACCCTCCCTCTTGTGTAGGTCTTCATCAATAAGGACTCCTCTTCCCCAGGCAAATCACTCTTCAACAAAGGTCTGAAATGCCTGGAGAAAAGGTGATGGCTGCACTCTCATCCACATACTCTCAAAACCAGAAAATTTCTGGCAATATCCGAGGTATTTTTTTTCCTATACAGGATAAATTAAAGTGAAACACAACTGGCGTTTTTTGCAAAGATATATGATGTGTCTTTTAGAGAAAAATACAGCCCTTGTACAAATCTGTAATTAGTAATGAAGCATACTAAATATTTAAAGTATTCTTTTAAAACACCATTTGCACATCTGAATGCCCAAAAAAGCTGCAAAAAAAGCAACAAAATTAATTCTAATCACTTCAGAAGTTTTAATGATATACAGCAGGCTTTTGTAGTAGACAACTCAGATGGAAGAGCACTTGCTTCCTCAGTTTTTGAAAATCTCCACTTTGTCCTCCAATTATTACCAGCATGCCACATAATGTCAAAATTCTGACCATCACACCAGGCTATAGAGGAAATTTGACATGAAATCACATTACTGATAAACTTCTAGCAATCCAATTAAAAATATTCTGTTTCACGATTACTTCAAAAAGGGCCTCTGTCAAGTTACTTACTCTCACAGGCACACATATGACCACAAGGCTGGAAAAGCACCGCCGCCTTTTTGTCTGAACATACTACACATTCCTCAATCTGTAAAGAACAACAAACACATACGAGAAAAGTTTATCTCCTGCTCTCTACATTAATTTGCAATGCACATGGACTTCAAGAAGCTTTATCCTAGTAGGTTTTTTTAAATAATTCAGCACCTCAGAATCTAACTCTAATGAGTTATCACACTAACTTCTAAGATGATATATTTTCTAGCAATTTTTAAGCATTCAGTATGCTGACAGGCACAAACAAACAGTTAGGACAGTATACATTTCTTTATCTTCTCTTCTTCTTTGTTCCATCATATATACTTAAATTGGGGTTATTCAGCCTGGAGAAGAGAGGTCTCTGGGGAGACTACTGCAGCCTTTCTGTACTTAAAGGGGACTTATAAGCAAGATGGGGACAAACTTTTTAGCAGGGCCTGTTGCAGTAGGACAAGAGGTAAAGGTTTTAAACCAAGAGAGTTGATTTGGACTAGATGTAAGAAATACATACTTTATAATGAGGGTGGTGAAAGATTGGAGCAGATTGCCCAGAGAGGCAGGAAATGCCCTATCCCTAGAAACATTCAAGTTCAGGTTAGATGGGGCTCTGAGCAACCTGATCCAGTTGAAGATGTCTCTGCAGGGTGTTGGACATTAGTTACATGACTAACGTGATAGCTGCCTTCCAACCCAAACCATTCTACGATCCTGTGAAATTCACTTATAAGCTCCTTTTATATTCTGGGTTAGGGTTTCTCTAGCCCTTTAATGTGAGTACCTGCATATACTATACAATCACAGAATGGCCTGGGCTGAAAGGGACCTTAAGGATCATCTAGTTTCAACCCACCTACCATGGGTAGGGACACCTTTCACTAGAGCAGGCTGCTCAGGGCCCCATCCAACCTGGCCTTGAACACTTCTAGGGATGGGGCATACAGAGTATGACCACAGACATCCCATACCACACTATTCATACTAGCCTGGACCACCTCTTCCAGTTCATAGAACTGCTGGCCTAAGTCATTAATTCCTTAGCCTTTTTAGAGATATTACTGTAAGTTTTTATATAGAAGTATTGACCACATAATCCACACTCTCAACCTAATTCTGCAAAAGAAATCAAGGGAAGGTTATCCACAAAGGTTAGCTTTCACCTGATTCCCATAGATTAGCTTCTTTAGATAGATGAGTAGAGGTAGAAGCCTTACTTTGCTGCTCCGAATCCCCCAGTGACAGAACCCTTTCATTGACTATAAAGGAAGTCTGGAGAAAAAAGAGCTCCCACTACGTTGACATTTGGATTTTGAAAATACTCAGTGCAGAACAGTGAACGGTATAAGAAATAAGAATAGGACAGTGAATAGTAAAAACAACACAAATTTATATTTACAACTCTGAGGTAGAGAAAAAAAACCCCCAACACAGCGCAGAAGCAGACTAGTCAAATGTTTGGGAAAAATTTTAAAAATTGAGTTGGGCTTTCAAAAAAATTACTGAGACTAAGTCTCCAAAATAGGGCATAATTGGTTGGTACTCTGAAGAAAAAAGACAGCATAATGAAACTTATGATTCCAAAGAAAGAAAAAGGTGAAAGCTGAAAGTAATTATTAACTTCAAAAACAAGCACATATTAATTAACTCAGTTTACAGGCAAACGATCTTTTAAGCAGCCCTAAGGAATAAAAGAACTCAGAAGAATTGAATATTACTGAGGGAAGTTATACTTCAGAAAAAACAGCAATTTATCTTAACATGAAGAAAAAAATACTGTGGAGGAGGGAAATAATCTATTTCAATAAAGTATCCTCAGGTGACTGTATTAGGAACTCTGAACACCTGAACAATAAAAACACTGCAAGGAAGGGAGAGGTACAGGCAAACACAGAAGAGCAATCTACAACGTTGGGACAAGATATCATTACGATGCAAAATTAATTCCATCCAGTGAGACACGTGCAAGGCAAACTAGCACAAAAAATAAATTATGTATTTCCTGGACCTCTTTATTTTTTTTTCTTTTCCATTTAAAAAACAAAAGAGAGAACCAATGAACTTTGGAGGTTTTTACCTTTGTCCTAGACTGAACTTGTTCTTTACAGATGAGGCATTTTTTCACCCGCGGTGAGCACAGAGAACAAGTGGCAATGTGTCCACATGGGCCAAACAGTGTATCTCTCTTCATGTCTGAACACACCATACATTCTTCTAAGGTTTCAGAATCGTTGTTGATCATAGAAGGACTTCGGGAACCAACCTGACCACTACAAAGAAATCGTGCAGTCAAACTTTTAAGAACTAAAAAGAAAAAAATAATCTTAATTTAAAATGCACATCAATTGGCTGCTTATATGCTCCTATGCATTCAGGCATCACTGTATCATCATAAAGCAATCTGAACTGCCTTTTCCCAAATGAACAGCTGACACCAGAGTGCAAGGTCACACGTTCAGATAAGACATCATAAAGAAACTGGACACACAAGTCAGAACAGCACATTACGAGCATGTATGTAAAAAGCCCTTCCCTCTCATCCTAAGAATGTACTTTACTGATAGAGACATGCCCCGTAGATTCCGAACCGCAGAGCTGAACACCTTCACCCTGAACATGTTTGCAATGCCCAGCAAGTGACAGAGCCGGAGGCTCGGCCAGCGAGTTCAGGCCGGAGCGCTGTGCTACTGCTCCCCCAGCAGAGGGCGGCGCTCCCACAGCCCTCGCCAGCCCGTAAAAGCTGGCGGAAAGGGAACAGCCAAGGGATGAGGCCGAAGGAGATGGACACAGATAGAAAGGCTCTGAAAGAACATAAGCACCTTACTCCTTACCAGGGCAACATCAATAAAAACAGCCTCTCTTTGTGACACTTTGTAAGTGCCGTTTTGATTTCCATACAGGAATTAAGGATGACAATCATTTAAGACATCATGGGGGGGAACACAACCAGGACAAGCTGAATCATCTCATTTTTACAGAATTATACAATTGTTCAGGTTGGCAGGTAGTCAGTATGTCACCTGCTCAAAGCATCTTCAACACTAAATTTATACTGGGCTATACTGGACTTCGCCCATTTCAACCTTTACACCTTGTATGAACAGAGATTTCACAGCTTCCTAGACCAACCAACCTGTTTAGATGTCTAATTATTCTTCCAGTGAGTTCCCCCCACCCCACTATTTCTCAAGTTCTACCAACCTTCACCTGCAGATTGTCACCTTCCCATTCTCCTCCTTTCCATATTAACATGCATGAAAGTCCTGTAAGACTTGGGTAAATTTCAACTAATGTATTTGTAAACAGTATTCAATGTACCATAGAAAATGAAGAATTAATTGAAACTAAATAAAAAAGCTTGCATGTTTTAATGCCACTGCTAATAAAGGCACAATGTTTTAAAGAAGTAACTTAATCTATAGAAAGCAGCAATTTGGAAACTGTATTTTATGAACATACAAACCTGACTTTTTCTTTGTGACATTTAGCCAATGCTTTGCAGAGACTCGGATCAGGGCAGAGATCAAGAGGAGACTGACCCTTCTTGTTACGAATGCTGAGATCAGCTCCATTGGCTGCCAGGAAGCAGGCAATAGATGCTGCACTCTTCTTCTCTGCTCCTTGAGTGCTAAGTCCCATTATTAACTGAAAGAAAGCAAATACATAAGCAACTTGAAAGACTCTCTAAACAGTTAAGAATTGTTTGGCTAAAGGAAAACTACTTGACATGCACATACACACATATATGTATAAATCTGTAAGCTCAAGGAAGCATCTCTAGAACTAAAATTAAAACAATTGTACAGTTGCTCATTTTTCAGTCAGCTATACTCAATTTTCCTTTAAGGAACTAAAATTCATCAAGGAATAAAAATTCAGCAAGGAATGGTTTGAGTGCTGAAGCATCCTGCACAGCTATACTCACACATGAAGGGGCTGTCCTTCTGTGTAAGCACTGTTAAAGGCAAAGTTCCAGTGGATATATTCAGAACACACTTCAGTACACTGAAATTGCCGAGTTCAGACAAAATGCTGCCAACACCACCACACTTGGACTGAAAACATAGCTGAGCAGAGAAATGAATGCACACCTACTTTTAGTCTAGTGAATGACGTACCTGCCCAAGAAAGCAACCGAATTCGAGTCTTTCTCAGCCTGGACAGACTTAAAACTCATACACTGTCCCTCCTGTCCTAATCAGGTAATACTACTTTGCCCTTTTACAGCTATTACTGTGTTTTTGTATTACTATACCTATTACACACAATTCACAGGGCTATCTAGACAAACAAAGAGAGAAGACTCACTACCACAGCCCAGCAAGAAGAGGATTCACCTGCTCCAGAACATTCTGGGCTTGTTCCCAACATCTTTTTGTATTAAAGCTTGATCAGACAAAATGCATTTAATTTAACAGACTACACAAGAAACAGTACTGCTGGCACCACTGAGAATTCTTCGGCAAACTACACTACACTACATTCACAGGAAGAGGTTTGGCACAGCTTGGACAGCTCCAATTCAGGGAGTTTTAAGTGCTGAATTCTAGAATCATAAAGGCTTCAATGCTAGGATAGAGGCAGGATTTTGTATGCAGTTCTTTCCCACTATTTAAGTGCCCAACTGCCTGATGTACACTTTTTAACACCATTTTTCATTTTGTACAATCTATCCCTGTAGCTGGTCTTCTAAAAGTCCCCCTAAAAATTAAGTCATTTTGGCTGGATTAACAACCATTTAGTATTTAGAGGACTAGATGTGCTATTTTAAACACAACAGCATAGAGGAATAAATTTAAAATACCAGATACTTGTCACTCCAATCCTAACAGCTGCATATCTTGAAGTCTGAACTATGAAGAAAAGAGTTTTCAAAACCCCTCTAGTTATTTATCCCATCCCTCAGAGGTAACTCATGAAGAAAAAGGCTTGGTTTGGGTTCATTTCTTGCAGCATGTGAAGATTGTATGAGAAGTCTTTACCCTGCCTTGATAATTGCAAGGTTATCCTTCTCATCATACAGCCACCCAGTTTCCTAGGGAAGCAATTTATGTTTATTCCTTTCAGTTAAGAGCTCTTAACTAAAACTCTTACATCAATATGTATCACTGAGGTGCTACAAGACTCTTGAAGGTCACTTTACAAATTCACAGATGCTCATCCTGCATTCTTCCTTATGATTAGGTAAGAACAGTATAGCTACAAAGAGTTCACATCAGGAAATCAGTAAGTTATGGAGATGCATTGCTCTGCAGTGTTCAGATCACAGAAAATTTTTGTTTATAAGTTCAGACCATTTTTATGCACTTCAATTATAGCACTGGCTGAAGTGAAGAAGAGATCTTATCCAGCTTCATTCCAGGTACTCTGAACCACATCAATAATCCAGCCAAGGCAGCAACACCCAGTGAAACTGATTTGTTTCGAGGTCGGCAGAGTAGTCATGATGGAACAGCCATCAACATTAGTCTAGAAAACCTTGGGTCCTAAAATGCCTCTGCATGCCATACTATTTGAAAACACCGGGACAATACTGCATCCCATCACATTTCTCAGGAACCTACAACTTTTCACGCACACAAGATGAGAACAACACAAAACAAATCCACGACCAAAAAACCAGCCCCATTATGTCTTAGCGCACAGTACAGCAGCAGAAAGCCTCTTTTGGAAGGGGCCAGCCCTGAAATGCATCAACACAGCCCAGTTCCAACCAATTCACCTGTGAGAGAGAAGTCTCTGTGAAATCCAACAAATAGTATAAATATCAGGTAAGTAATTGTAGCTACTGAGCTACAATTTGAAGTTGTAAACACCTTCCATTAGAGTTTTAAACCTAAGATTTAGGCAGTGGCATCATATAAAAGCATTTTAAAAGTCTGAAAGACACCTATATTAAAAGAAATTACATTAAATGCACCTGGGAATAACATATTCATTTAGGATAAAAAGTACCCTAGACCAAGGAACACTGCATCTGTAATGAACTCAAATGACTTTTTTTGTGGTGGGAGGGACTTAACATAGAATATCCTGAGTTGGAGGAGATCCTCAAGGATCATGGAAGTCCAACTCCTGGCCCTGCGCAAGACAACCCCAAGAATTACACCATGAGCCTGAGAGCATTGTCCAAATACTTCTTGAACTCTGGTAGGCTTGGTGCTGTGACCACTTCCCTGGGGAGGCTGTTCCAACAGAAGGAACTACTAAAAAAAAATAAATCAATGTTAAAGATTTCATTCCATATATTTCCACTTACAAAGTTCATGATATCAGTAAAAAATAATGGTTTGTATTTTCAACAGTGGTCAAGGTTAAAAGTAAAAAATTGTAGAATTTCAATGACGCTGCTGTTCTACCAACTTTACCAAATACAAAAAAACCCTAAAATCCTGCAAGTGGATTTTTTCTTTCTCAGTTTTTCAACCGAAACTAAAATAAAATAATTATTTGAAGTACTATACTACAAAGAAGTACCTTACAGGTCTTAGTAGGTTGGAATCTTCAAGACAGCAGTCTAAAGTTAATGAGAATTTAGCCAAGCAAAAATGAGGTCAAAAGTAGTACATATTTACACAGGTGATCTGCTACCACACAGACTAATGAAATATGACATGTTTCCCAACCCTTAGAGGAATTAATAAAGAATAATAAAAAAACCTCCCAAAACAAACCTTCAGTTCATCACATTTACAAAGAGAAAGCCTTACCGGTTCCCAGACTAAATTATTAAACCCATTTATCCTCTATTATCCATCACCTGTATTTGTAATTCCACACAAGACAAATGACTGATGTGTCTTTGGATAGCTTTAGAGGTCCAGATGCCAGCACATACTGGCACAGCTTAAATCCTGTCTTTGACACAATTTTGGGCCAAAGGTGGTTTAATACTTAAAACTGTTTACTGGTCAAATCTAGTTTATAGAATTTTTACAATACCTTTATTTAAATAAAGATAAATAGGTCTCGGTATTATTCTCATTTGTTGTTTTTCACAAGACATTTTCAAGATAGTCTGACCATCTTAAGGAGTTTTCAGGTATATTTTAGCCAGGCTTTACTCCATCTTTTATATTTCAGCGACATGTTGCCACAAAACTAAAATAAGCAAGTTTTCACCTCTTCTCTGAGGGCACATATCTTCTCCACGCCACTTAAACCTCACAAATTTTTTAGTTAAGGGAAAAATTTTCTCTGCAGCTAAACAAAGTGCACAAAAATGACCAATAGTTTGATCAAGCTAATATAGGAGATAGTGGCTAATCAGGATTTTTCTTTTAAAACATTAAAACATTTTTGGGTGATCAGAGATACAACTGAGACAGGATTTTTTTCTTTGTTTCTTGTGGTATCTTTCCCCTCCCTTTTTTCTTATTACTTTAATAAAATAAAAAAAAACACCTTTGGTTTAAACCAAGGATAATTCCCAAATTAAACTAGAAAAAGAACTCAATTCTCTAAAACAAAATCCCCCCCCAGGGGATGTTTAAAGGAGTGATGGAAAAAACATCCGCTTCCTGTTAACACAAGAACTCTACTTTTATTGTGGATGCCACTAATGAGATTGGGCAACAGAGAAACCAGTTTATGAAATGCTGAATCTGAGAAAAAAAAAAATTCATCTCCCAATCATTCTATTCACAATTAAATTCACATACACAAAGTATTGTAGGCACCTCTCATAGAGTCCCTAGATCATGGAAACAACTGAGCTGTAATTGCTCTCCTCCTCTCACTTAAAAGGACACAAGCATATTCTTACAAATGCCAGTCATTTTAAATTTCCTTCAAAGCTTATTCCAGTGTATTTCAGCAAGATTAAGTAATCAGTTTGAAAAACATTTGTTGTACAGGGGAATTATTATTTTGAACAAAGGCTTTTTAATGAACTCGGTGCATTTTCTTAACGAAATGCAAAAACCATCACCCTCAGCTAAAATTAGAAAAAATATTATGGGCACTGGTAACTAATGATTCAGTAGATCTGACCTACTGTTATGCTGTGCATCTTTAATATCTACAGAAAAAAATTCTTGTTTTTCTCCATTCAAATTATCCAGAATTTTATTTCTCCTTTGCCTCTCAGGTAAACAACAAACTTTGCAAATGGAGTACACACAGCTTTTTGGGTGTGTAAGAAAGATATATAAAAATAAACATTCAAACTTAAGAAGCCCTTGTTCTAACAGAATATACTTTCAGAAAGTTATAGAAACAACTAAACAATTAAGGCTATAACGACATGCAAGACACTGAATCACAGAAAATTATTTCAGTCTTATTCTGTACTGTAACACTGTTTATTTCTCTTTCCTAAAAAGCTACTTTTGATTTTGGTAGCTATTTATGTTCAGTATGGAAGAGAGATTTGTAGAAATATTTTTGAACTAAATAACCCTATCTTTCTGTAACAAAAATAATGACTACATTTGAAAAGCCACATGTAACAATGCGATTTCTGCCTACACTGCAGTTTAATAAAGAATGTCTACGTAAACTGATACTGCCAAAAAACAGTTCAACAGTACAGAACTAGACAAAAAGACAAACATACAGAAAAAAAAAAGAATAAATAAATGTGTTTTATTTACTGTGTTCTTTGACGGCTCCCAAGCAGTATCTACCTTGCCCACATCTTGCATGTCTTGGAGTTGGCGGAGCTGTGACAGGGTATGGTGTCTCAGGGCTTCGTGTAGGGGAGTATCCCCATCTTTATCCTGAATATCCAGCTTAGCACCTGCACGGACCAAGAGCTGAAAAGAGAGAGAACCCAAATTAAAACAAAAAAAAGCAATTTATTCCTTTTAAAACTAATTTCAGGAAACTATGGTTTAAGATGCTCTAGGAGGTCCAAATTATTTTTTTATCTTGCTACAATTCACAGTTGAGCTTATTTAAATTTATTTCTCATACCTGAAGCTCAACTGTCAACCGAAGCGTTTATCTGTTTCAAATATCAAGCTTATTTCAGCAGAAGCCTAAGGCTTGCCTATGCTCTGAGTGCTACAAAAGACATAATTTTAAAAGCATTCTTTCCACTAAGACTTTAATTCTTTCAAGATGGTCTACAATGTAACATGTTACAGCAATACATCAGAAACGGAACTAGTGGACAATGCTGTAGACATGTATATACTCTTTACTATTAGGTAAATCAAAAATCACCACTTTCGCACCATGCTAAACTTTACAACTTAATTTACAGTGTTCTCCGATTAGCAATGTAGTTAGGCACGTACTTGAGTTTACCCTGATTCAGCAGAACACATAAAAACCAATGACACCCTTAAAAACTATCTCAGAACACTTTGAAAAGTAATAAACTGTAAAACTCGTCTCTAAGGCTAATTTTAGACACATGTTCCTGGTCACATGACACAAAACCAAGTGTAAGGCTGCACAGGCCCTCCTATTCCTATCGCCTTTGGATACAGCCTTTCCATAACTCAATGCACCAGGACTTTCTTGAATGTGCTGTTAAACAAAACAAATTAACACATGCTGACAAATAAAAAACAACTGCCCCTAAAAATTAAACACCATCACTGTCCCTATTCAGAAACCTGCAGGTAGCAGCTGAGGTTTTAACTTTAATTTTGAATTTGTGATACTCCGCAAAACTGGGATTAGCAGTAGAGACAAAAGGCATAGTCTAGAAACAGGAATACATGAAGGGGATCTCCCTCTTTGGAACCCGCATTCTTTTAAGGATCTCGGAACCAAAGAATCTCACACTATACAACAGGCTAAAAGGAAAACAGCTTAAAAGGAATTCAGAGCCTCATTTTCAAGGAAGCATATGCTTGCAATTATTTGCAGTTTACCATTTTTCCCCACCTTTTCCTCTACAAGTGAAACCAAGAAAAACAGCTAATATTTGAAACAGTCTCCTTCCAACTTATTGCACTCTCCAAATGGATTTACTCTGTCCCAATTTCTTTCTCATATTCATACATCTGCCAGTAGTTCTTTACTGCCTAGTTTCTCCTGGAAGAAATTCTGTAAATGAGCTCTTTTCAGAGCAACCTGGAATTCTTGACTGCCATGGAAATTCAAAAGCTTTGTAGAATTTATAAAAAAAAAAAAAAAAAAAGGATTTTAAAAAAAGACAAACCACTACCCTTTGTCATGGCAGCAGGGCTTTTAGAAGAACCCTGCTACCTTTGGCCACTATTCCACAGATGCCTGAGGGTACAAACCCAGCCCTGGAAGGTATCCAATAGGAATTAATTTTGAAATACGGAGCCAACGTGTTCTTCGCCAGGCTGCACGAGCTATTTTAGGACTTCTCAAAGTTAATCCAGATCTGAAGTACGGATAGTCTACAGGGTCATTCACTTAAACATTCTCAGATACAAGCACGTAAGAACACATATTACTTCTACACGCCTACCTTCCTGCTCATCTGCTACACTAATATTGTATTCCCAGGTACTGTGTCTGTTTCAGAAGAACACAAGAGTTCACCAAATACAGTTGCCAAATAACTTGCAAGATGCAAGTGACACTGACTCTAGGAAACCATTCTTCTGGTAGCAAACAGTTCCAGATACAGGGCTGTATCACATGTTTCACTGTAATGGGATCACACCCATCAGCCCTTGGAGAGGGAGAAACCTTACAGCAAAGAGAAAATGCTGAACAGAACTCCAGATACAGATCTGCAGAAGGGGTACAATGCTCTGTAGGCCTGAATAAGAAACAGTTTTTCATATAAGATGACTCTCTCCGCAAAGGAAGAAAAATTACATGAGGGCCAAGGCTAGGTTGATGCATCCACTCATAGGGAACACCTCTGACAGCACTAAGTGCTCTCGCTGAGCCTCAAAAGCCCACACTAGCAAGGCAAGCACTGAGCCACACAGGTCCTTGCACAAACAGGGCACACAAGCCAGAAAAGGGCAAGCTGTGCCAGACTCCACTTCCTGTGCCAGTAACAAAGTTAGGTATTAACTTTTGCAACCGTGCCAGCCAAAGAACAAGGATAGCATTCCCTTCTCCAATAAGGTACTATTGTTACTGCTTATGGTTCTCCCAAGCTAAGAACAGGGAATGTTCTAACACAGAAAAGTAGTTAAGGTTATAAAAAGATGTTTCGTTTAGCTACCACTTGCAGAAACTATGAGAAAGAATAATTACACACACACCAAGAGGCATCAAAAATGCTATTTGAAATTCCCATTACAGCACCAAAAGAGTCAGACAAGTAATAGTGGAACAAATTCTTTCTTTTTCAAAAAGGAGGGATGCTGGAATTGGCAACTGCACAGAGGAAACCATAATGTACATGTACAAAAATTTAGCATTCTTGAAGTGTCATTCATATTTGCCGACTGACCTTCTGTGCAAGTTGGCAGGTTTCTGAATTAAACAAAATGCATCACACAAACATGCAACAGCTACATGTTGTCAAACAATTTTTTAAATGCTCATGAAGTACCCATGTCTTAACAGCTGCCATTGGCTTTAGACAAGTACCATTAACCATATGGCTTATTGCAAATAAGATACTTACCCTAACAATTTGTGTGTGCTGTCGTTCAACGGCAAGGTGCAGAGCAGTTTGCTGGTTAACATTCTGGATATCCAGGTTAGCATTGCCCTGAAAGATATTTAAAGCATTACGGTGTTATCATCCCAGCAATTCATCTACAGACAAGGCAGTCCATTAGGGCACTGAATATGACCCTGAATATGATTCCTGGTTAGGGGATTTGAGAACAGAAGTGATTAAATACTTTAATTAGTCACTGTACAGATGTTAATCTGTTGGATGAAATGAGGTATCAAGTTTTTCAGTCCCTCTGCACCATTAGGCCATTGTAACGATCTCAAAGGCAAATCTGACCTTTAGAGCTCAACACATCCTTCCCTGCTACACTGCTTCTGCATTGCGACTGCAGGTGTAAAGCAGCAAACTATTTTCACATCAGATGGTTAAGCAAAGCTTGACATTTAAATCCTCCTGAGAAAAAGAGTCCTACCTGATGCACCAAAAGTTCAGCCACTTCCACATGATTATTGAGAGCTGCCAGATGCAAGGCAGTGTAACCATCATCTTTTTTCTCATCAACAATCCATGGTCGTGGTAACTTGGACAACAATACACGCATGGCACTGAAATAAACATGCAGAGATGGCATAAACACACCTATAATGCATACTGAATGACAACAGTTAACAACATTAATTCTCAGAACTATGGAGAAGTCGCTAAAATAACTTTAGTATTTTTTCAGAGAAGTGGGTGAAACACTGTATCAACCATTCCAAAGCACATTGATTTCATGCTCACTTCCTTCTAGTTAAAGCACCCAAACAAACCAAACAAACAGTGTGACAATCAGGTTTGCTTTCCAGAAGGATGTTACCTAGCAGTAAAAATCACCTTAAAAAAGTATGCCAACAAATTCTGACAAAATAATTTTCTCTCTTAAAATCTTTATAGCATCCTTTACTTCAGTAATTAATGACCAAGTTCCACTACCTTAGATTTCTTTAAAATCATCATTTTATAAACTGATGCTATGGGTTGTAACACTTAAAACTCAGTTTCTGAGAAAAAAAATGTAGTAAAATCTCTTAAGCACAGACAAAATAAATGCTGAAACTATAAAGTAAGTATAATGGCTGAGTATAACACCCCACGGCAGTGCCTAGTGGTCAGGGGTAGGGTGAGGTTAAGCAACCCAATTAATACAGACTAAAATCCATGAAGTCCAAAGACTGAACTGTTAAGGGTATTAACAATACCGTGTTAGATAAACAAATTTCTCAATATTGTATTCTGTCACAAATACAGTTTTCTTAAGCTCACATGTCTTCACTGAGCTTTTGGAAGAGTTAAACAACCAAATAAGTCTCTTATTGTCTTATCTCTAAAAACAGCATACGAAGCTCCCTTATGACAGTTCCTCAAAGACAAACAGAAAAACAGAAACTGCTATAATCTCGTGCCAAGAAACCTCTTCTGTCATCTGATTTTTCCCTACTGTTGAAGCTACATTCGCTCTACAGAAGAAACAGAGCTTCTTCACAAAATCCAAAAACTTTTAAAATCCAAGTAATACCAGCTAATGCAAGTGGAACCACTCAGTCACACAATGCCTTGCAAGGAAGATAATATAACTGAATCAAACAGTTCTTCATTAGCAATCTGATATTGGAACCATGGGATCTCAATAAGCCTCAGAAACAGCCTCATAAAATGAGCCTCTCAGCTTTTACTAAAACATATTCTCAACAGGTAGGAATAAGATGACTGCTGTGTCAAGTAATAATTGAGCTCCTAATTTATTGCAATGATCTGTCACCTTGAACATCCGCACTGCATAAGTGCTTTCACTCCTAAACTCTCTTTTAGAGCAAGCCAATGAGTTTCCTATAAAACAAGCTAATAGGTATGGTTCTGGGGATAGCTCACCCTAATGAGCCCTCCTGGAAAGCAGAAGAGTCCATGAGTTAGACTTCTGCACCACTAAGAAAGTGCACTCCTTCGAATGCACTGCTCGCATACTATCCTAACAGACTCTGACTTATTAAGCATTAAGCATGCTCTCCTGCTACTGCACTGAGTATGCAACATAAACCCTCAGTTTCACACTCAATACACCATCCTGGCAGCTGCAGGGGAAGTGACACTCCTTTTTTTCCTGACAATTAGAAAGTCTGAAGGCGCCACAACTAACCAACTCCATCTTCAGGCCACAGGATCACACAGGCCCACAGGAGACCATGACCAACTGATATGTGGGGAATCCATAGCCAGGCTGTTCTGGAGGTTTGCCCTCCTCAGAGCAGAGAGAAACCACTCTCAATTTTTGTACGATTTTTGTTTTCCTGGCAGAACTAAGCTTCTCACTTCCTCACAGTCCAAATCACTTATAACACAGCAAAACAAGACAACAACACTTAACAGATTGTACATTGCTCATTGTGAAACATTGCTCAGCTTCTATGCATAACGCCTTCTACAGCTCTCTCACGTGCTAGGAAGAAAAACAACTAGAATATTTGAGGAAAAAAACCCAAATACTGGCAACATTAATTCTATGAGAGATCCACTTATGCAAGAATTTCCAAAGTTCAGGATATAATTTAGTAAAGCACAAGTTACCAAAGCTTCATGAACTGTGGCAAAACAAAACAGTATTAGTTGCACTAATAGACACAGTTTATTTTGTAATTAAATGATGCAGTATTTTCAAACCTAGGATATAAATCTGTGTGTTCAGCTGCCTTAGGGAGCGAGTAAGTCTGGAGCACTGTGGTTTACTTCGTATCTGGACTGTATCTGGGCACACCGTCACACCAGCTCTTCAGAATGCTGCGCTGATACAGAGCACATGGTACCAGCAGCACAACTTGTCTTTCTACAGTGGCTTTCTACAGGGCATCATGTCAGGTGAGCTCTTTATCTTCACCTGCCAGGCTCAAGCATTTCTATAGACCCCATAAATCTCTAAAGTACCTACGGTGAATCATCTAAAAAACCACGATAAAAAAAATACCTGACAGAATAAAAAAAACTGACAGAAGTAATATGATCACCATGAGTGACCAGGAAAAAAATGGGGCAAGAATAACCTAAGAAAAAGCCCAAGGTTAAGAAATTTTTCCTAAAACTGCAACCACAACTTGAGGAATGCTATGGGAAGACATCAACAATTGAATCTAATTACAGACAGTTTGTCTCTAAAGTAGCTCTCTAGTCACTAAACAAGGAACTGTTCTAACCAA
Source organism: Oxyruncus cristatus (assembly GCA_013399855.1). NCBI lineage: Eukaryota > Metazoa > Chordata > Aves > Passeriformes > Cotingidae > Oxyruncus > Oxyruncus cristatus. The sequence goes on from VXAY01004091.1 coordinate 1,363,658, forward strand.
CTCAGATGATATTTCATATTTATATTTTCTTCTGTAAGGGAATAAGAAAATTGCTAAATCCAGAGATAAATAAAATAAAATTTAAAGTGTATTCACACACTTTAACAGATGCCTCAGGAAGCGAATATATTTCAGAAACATTACTGACATTTCTTTAACACCTCTCATCTTGGAAAGAAAAATAGGAAACTAATTGACTCAATATTTTGTATGCTATGAAAAAAATCACTCATCCTAGTATTTGCGTGACTGCTAGCCTTACCAGATCCTCTTTCAAATCTTTTCTTATTTAGTTTACTGTCTATACCAGCAAAGTTTTCATCTTAAGTTTCACTGAAAAACATTTGGGGGTATCTTGCTTTCACAGAAATGAGATGCCTGCTACATTTCTGGACCTTTTAAAATGAATTGGTCTTACTGGAAAAACAGAATGACCACCAAAACAAACAAATAGCTTCTGTGTGGAACAGATTTTTATCTTACTTATCACAGCAACTACTCAGTTTTTTCTATATATGCAAGAAAAGTCTACATATCTCTCTTCCAGACCATGCTATCTTACTGGACAGTAGGATAGAAGGACTGTTTCACGGAATGAGACCTTAAAATTCTGCAAGATATTAATATGCTACAATAGTGAATTCTTTTTGATGCTCAGCGGCTATGCTCTCTTCTTCATTAGCTGAGAGGTAGTTTCTTTCAATTTTTGCAGGATTTTCTAGAGCTGCTGCCAAAATTTTGACAGCTAAGTGGCTACCATTCAGAGCAGCACTCACTGGAACAGGCATGCATTGTATCATAAGAAGTCCCATTAGTTGAATTAATATTGCCAATTGCACAGTAATTCTTGATTCACTTTTTCCCATGAAGCATTAAAGAAGTTGGGTTGTACTGCTCTGCTTGTAAGATCACAACACAGATGTGGTCCTAAAAAATTGATTTCATCTCATCTTTGAGCTACTTGCACTATAGCTGTACTGAAAAGATAAGAAATCGGCAAATCTAATGGTAGCCCAGATCATGAAAACAGCTGAAGAAAACTTTTCAGACTACCACCCTCAATGCATTCAGCTGTTACAGGCTACATGGCTGATCGAGTAGCTGCAAATATTATTGGTAAAACAGTTAAAACTCTAACTGAAACACTGAAATTATGCCATCACTATGCTATTTATGTACTATTACTAAAGCATCCCTAATGAAAAAAACTTTGTAAGTTATGGTATTTGTTGTTCTGCAGTATTTTCAGCTTAGCAGGAAGCTGGTAAAGATTGTTGGGGGTACAGTGACTTATACAGCCCAACATAATTCATCCCCATAAAACAACAGCCCAGGCTCTAATAGTTACAAGTGATTTGGTAGAAGGAACACCCATTAATACAGTGCTACATTTAACTTGAGATGTAGATGAATAAAAGGAAATGCTGCTGTTGCGTGCATCTTTAATTTGACCTTGCTACGCAATTAATATTTTTTTTTTTTCTTTTTAGAGTCACGTTTTTAGAGAGTCTGGAACCACAGCTTAACATAGAATGGTTTGGGTTTGAAGAGACCTTAAAGATCATTGATATGAAAATTCAACAGCGTGAACTGTATATTTGCAACAAAAAATGCGTCAGAGATATGAACAGTACCCTAATTCATTTTTAGCAGCACAGAGCACTTGCTTTATCACCAGTTACCAACACTGGATATACAAAAAGAAAAAATCATTGTTATGATGAAGTTAGCATATGGTATATTATTCAGTATCAACCTACATTTAATGCAGTATTTTACTCAGAATTTTTACAGATGCTCATTGGCATTACCTGAGAATGTGACACACAATAACAGATTTATTTGGAAAGATCTACAAGATGAAAGTACTTGTAAGCAAGATGAAGCTAGCACCTCATTGTATAAAAATGATTCCAGATTTAGCAGTCTTAACTGCAAAGGCTCCCTTCCACCCTGCTTAAAAAAATACATGAAGAAAAACTAGAGAAGATCCTCTGCTACCAACTGCAATTTGACTGCAGAATTATGTAAATAGGGAAGGTTGAGGGTTTGTTGGATGGTGGTGGGGTGGGTTTGTTTGGCCTTTTGGGGTCTGTTGGGGTTTTTGTGAGAACAGATCTTACATGTAAAAAATTAGAAAGGCTACTTCACAATCTGCATAAGCATGTTTAATTTACTTTGCTACTGAAAGACACAATCCCACTTTGCCCTGCACTTCAATTCCTGCATTATGCTGGCTTCACAGACACACCACTCTCTAGTGAGAGTGAAACAATTTGCCAGACTCTTGATTTGGCAAGTTACAGAGAGATCAATGAGATAATTCAACTTACCCTGCAACTTCATGATCACAGGAAGCAGTATGAGTAAGGAAATGATGAAGCCAGAGTCGCAGCGAGGGCAGACAGCCCTTTCCAGAAGGAAAGTCTTAGATCAGCATAAACTTACCAGTAATCATATCACCAGGGGTTGTAATGATTCACTGCACTTTCTACTACAGGTTTCTCTACTTCCCTGCATTCTCCTCCCCCAAGTCAGGCTTCCACTGTCTCAGTGTGATGTGGTTTCATAATATATTTTACAGTAATCCTGGTTTGAAGCATTCCCCACACACATACACCACCCTTCACCCCCACATACTCCTCTCCACTGACTCCCAACCCTGGCTGAGCTCAGGCTTGCTCATCCACCTCTGGTTAGCTCCTCAAACAGTTGAAGGAACAGATCAGACTTAAGTACAGCTTCTATGGTAAAGTTTTCTTTTAGGGCTATGTACTCTGACATGTATTCTACAACACAATGGAAGCAAAACTACTTTTAACTAATCCCATTCTTGTCCTATCACTACCATCTCTGCTCAGAAAACTCCCTCCAAAAGTGGTTCCAACACAGCATCTAAAAGGTCACCCCTTCCTGTTGGATCATTTCTCATATAGAATAGTACTCCAAGTCTGCTCACTGTGAAGCCAAAGAAATATTTGTACCAACACAGTGCAAGAAGTAACACAGGAGCAGGACAGTGCTATTTTTGGCAACGATACGACCTTAAGAGCACGTCAGCACACAACTTCAAGCCAAATCAGTTCTCTGATCTGGTTCACACCACACTCACTTTGCAGCACAGTGTTACACTGGAAGAAAGAATAAGGAAGTATCTATCCCTCAGGAACCAGTAACAAGGAATAGATTAATCCCTTAGACTGGTATTACTGAGCATGCTGTATCCTGAAATTAGAGTTTAATATTGCACATCTGGCCTAGTTAGTAAAAGCTTAAGTAGACAGGTTGTTTCTTTATTCTCGAATATTTTCAGATTTTCAAGCATCTCTTGGTTTTGAAAAATCAATTTCAATATACATGAAACTAAAGAAATGATGAGGTATATAACTTTACACAGAATACATAAAAATGTATTCTGCATTAGCTTAGACTTTGCACAATGATTTTGTCTTCAGTGTATAATTATGAAATCAAAGAGAAAAGAAAAAATGTGACTTTTATCAGAAAACTACACTGCAACAGGCTGTAGTACCCTGGTTAGAGGGTAAGCAGCTACCAATCACAGGACAACATCAACACAAAAAGAGGAAGCAAGAGAAGTATCAATCCAAGACAGTGGTCTGCTCAGGACTTTGCAATACGCTCTCTACCCTACAGTATTGAACTTTGTAACTACTAATTACATCAATATTCATTGAGATATTTCCATTTAATCAGTTTAATTTTAGATTCAGCTTTTTCATTCTTCCTTTTCCCAACCAAGGATTTTGCCTGAAAAATACAGAAAAAGTCATGAAGTATTTGGATTGCTGACTGATGTATTTAAATGGCTAAACTTTAGTTATTCTTTTTTAAAGAAAACATTGCATATACTTCCTAGGAATATGAAAATTCCTCCTCATATTTTGAATGTGCAGTTATTAGGTCTTGCCACAAGCCAATTTTGCAAACATGAAAGTCAGATTAATGCAGTGAGCAGTTCTCTTGATTTCTTTTTAAATTCTTTTCTTCTAAAACAGATCAGTTTTTTCAAAGAAAGTAGCACCTAATTTACACGTGCATTTACTTTCTTTAGAAGTAATTCTATGGATAAGCATTATAAGCAAAATACTATGGAATTATTAAACATAATGGTATGTAATGATATGAATTTACTAATTGAAGCTTTTTCAAATAATTTCTAACGTGATTTGAATATGGAAATTCAGGGCTACAAATGGGCACTGACCTCTTATTTATAAAAATAACTGTATGATTTACATCTGAAAACTTAAGATTGAGGCCGCTCAGACCTGGAGTTAATCGACATGTTGTTAGTGACGGTATTTTTCACTGATCAAGAAACCAGGTTACACAACCCGCGGTGGCAGCACAGGATATTTATTGTTCTATATCTGCATGAAGTCCTTGCCTTGTTACTAGCAGGGCTGCCTTTTTTTCCCCCCCCTCTCTTCCTCTCCTCCCCCCCACCCCTGTTTCTAAGTATAGTGACAGCCTCATCAGGGTTTACTAGTAGCAGCGCAAGCTCAGTGAAAACCTGGGAAATCTAACTGGAAACACGAGAGAGAGCTTTATTTGGCAGTGCTAAAAAAACCTGGGGACAAATGGCTAAGCGGCGGTGGAAGTGCAGGCTGCACAATCAATAGGCAGAGAGCTGGATAGAGGCTCCCTTCGCTGCCGGATCGACAATCGACAGCTGAGAGACTATTTTTTGCAATGGTTGACTAAATATGGTCAGGGAAGAGAGAGGCACAAGAGAGCCTGTTTGCCTGGGAGTGCATGTTTCAAATGCTTAGCTGCCTATAAAGCCGTAACAGTTTTGCTCGTGCCCTCTAAGTGGGAAATACGGTTAGTGTCTTCTGTAGTGTGTCTGTGGGAGCCCTGACCTCGCTAGCAGACTTGACCTCTGAAGATGGAAAGTAGCTTCAACACAGACCTGCCTACAGTTAAGCCTGGAAACATAACCTCAAGCAAGAAAAGATGCAGTGCAATATCTAAGGAACTAGAAGAAACCAATATTTGCCGGGGGAGGGGGGAGATGATCGCTATTTTTTTGGTGCCTTTTTTTATTTTTTCTTTTGGAAGAAACTCCAACTTTTGGGGGCTTGGTTTTGGTCTTTTGTTGGGTTTTTATTTTTCTTTTTGGCTGTGATTATTTTCATCTGACAGTGGGCTAAGTTCACCTTCCCTTGGCTTCCTAGCATCTATCCTTGGAGTCTTAACTCTCAGTCCAGCAGACATAAGGTATAATTTCTATACAACATCATCCATATTTAAGCATTCAAAGAAAGGCAGAAGGTGCCAATTAGGCACCCGTCTTCATGCTTTTTTTTTTTTCCTTTAAAGTTTTATCTATTTAAGGTGGTGAGGTACTGTATGCACCGACATTCGCCCCCCCTTGCCTCCCCCTCCCATGTAACGAAGAGCTGATTCAGCGAATAGAGTGAGAGAGCACTCAGGATGAGATGGCTGCTGCTGATGTGTCTCTAGGTCATTACCTCTCTTCCAACTGCAAATGCTGCATGATACTAAGCTTACAGGTAACAGAACATCAGGAGACCTGCATTATTCTGCACGTTTAAAGGATGCCTATGACTTTCTGCATGTGTATCTTATTTACTAGAATGTTTTTTTTATTGTTATATTAATCCCTCTACTCTGGGAACAGCTTAATTTTGAGTGTGTTAAAGTACCAAGCATTTGTAGTGTAAAGAGCAAGTTGAAAAAAACAACGTTAGTCCAAATTCCATAGCAAAAAAAAAAAAAAGAAAAAAAAGAAACAAACCCCAACTTGCTTGGTAGGCAGAATTCATTTTAAAGAAGATAAACTAATAAATTGCAATGCCATTAAACTGGTTGTTCATTTCAGTGAAATATATTCTTATCTTCCTATGCACAACTGAAAAAATTACCAACTTTAAAAAGAAAACCTAATAAACAGCGTGGTAGTGCAATGCTGAGTTCTCAAATAGGTCTAAGCAAAATTTTCAAGGTGCTTTATCTCAGATGTACATGAAAACAACCTACTTAAAAACTAGAATGTGACTGCTGTGATTCTAATGCTGCATTGCTGATTCTCCTTGTAGTACTGTGCTAGCTACTGCTACACTCTGATTTGCTCTCTATCAGCTGCACTAGGTTTTTGTCATGAGCTGCAGAAATTCTTACTTCCTCTGCTCTCAGCTTTCCTTACGACTATTACAGTAATTAATTCTTAAGCTTATTTCAAGTTTACCTTCTAATGCTGTAAAGACAAAGCTTACTTTTTACTGTAACCCCAATCAACTCCTGAAATACAAACTAAGCAAATATAAGCTATATCAGACAGTCCCTTAGAAGTCAAAGCCATACTGTACATCAAATATTTAACTACCATTCCAAAACAAGTCACACAGAATCTTATGAAACTTGGAGTTTGTTTCTTTTAGTTGTTTGTTTGTTTGGGGTTAATTTTTTCAGTTGTCATAAATATTTCAAGTGTGGACAAGACTTTGACTGAAGCAGGTTAGTGCCAGTTTTAAAAAACGAGAAAAGCTGCTTGCAGAAGTGTTGAATAGGTATTAGCTTTCACATGTGACCTTCGGCCTAACAATCCAAATCCTGTCACAGCAGTTAGAGGTTGTTTTCTTAATTCAATGTCATCATCTTTATGATAAGCAGGATCAATGGTGACATGTCCTTTTGTGTTTGGTTTTTGTTTGTTTTGTTCTGTTTTTTTAAAGCACTCTGAAATACAACGTAACTAAGTACAAACCTGCAGAGAGTTTGCAGAATACCGGATGGGATGCAAAAAGCATGGAAGTGGGATTTGGGGTAAGAAAATAAGTTTACAACTGCCATTTTAGACAAGTTTATGCTTCCCTTCAGGACACTGAAGATACGAACTGTGCCCCAGCATGAAAACCTGCTAGAAGACCTGGGAGGAAGCTGAAGCTTTTTACACTGGACTACAACTAAAAATTCCAAGAAAAGACATTGCAAAGCTACCAGCCATTCAACTCCTCTTCACTTAAACATGGTCACTTAGAAAAAACAGCAAGAGACTGAAAAAACATGGAAAAGCACTTCTAACACCAATGCCATCCCAAAACAATGAACTATAACCAGCTTTAAGACACTGTGCAGGTAAATTGCATTTCAAAGTTCAGTTAGCAGAGTAAGTTTATTTTCTACCATCAGTTAATCATAACTTGTCATTCTTCCAAAGAATTGTCAGCCTGAGTTTTACCTAATGACAGCAACAGAATTCAGCAAAATACTTTTCAGGTTCATCTGACAGGCAGTCGAGCAACTCTGTGTGTACCTGCTCAGAGCACATACTTCTTTATGTACCCATATGAACATACAATGCTATGGAATGTAAAGAAGTATGTATTTTTGGCAGGCAAGGAACGACCAGTAAGAGGAAGCTAAACAGCTGCTGGAAGAAACAGGTTTCCTTCTTGTTTGAATGACATTCATGTGACAAATTGGCCTGCTAAGGGTCAGCTGGTATTGCCAAAATAACCCATACTTGTTAGTAACAAATCACAAAACGTTAAATTAAGTGACTATAAAAGTGGCTAGGAAGAATTGTTAACAGCTGATAAGCAGAATATTAGTTGCAAACACAATTCAAAACAAGGCTGGAAATATAATCTTGAAATGCACCAATTACGACTGCAGCATAGCTGCAAAATTTATCATTACCAGTACTCCTCACTTAATAGTTCCTAAAGTAAACTTAAAAGACTGATTATCAAAACGTATCTCATCAAAAACAAGTCACTGTTCTAGTAATCACAGCCTGTGCTATGTATTTCAGATGGTAGTACTTAAATTTGCATCTACCACAGAATATTTAATCCACAGGCTGCAACTGAGACAAGTATTAACAGCTAAGAAATTCTAGCTGTGATTTAGAGAAAATAATTGCCAAAATAATTGAGCAGAATTACTCCTGCAATTTAATAAGACTTAAGTTAGAAGTTTCTCCAAATCAGCACTTATTATGCTCACTGAGCTCTTCGATACAAAGTGCAGTGTCAGGTTTAGCACAGAAAGTGACAATACAGAGATTTCTAGGCCACAGTTGCTAATCAGTGGATTAAAGCTATTGACAGATTCCTAAATGAAAACACAAATGACAACCACAACCTCAAAGGTAAGTTTGCTTAAACACTATTTTCAAATAAGCTGTATTTTAAATCCAAATTTAAGAAAATTGGCCACAAAAATGTGACTTCATAACATCCAGAAAATTGTAAGAACTACATGAGAAATAGTTCTGCAACTGTTTCAAGTTTTAAAAGTGGTATTAATTAAAAAATACTGGCGCATATCATCCCTAAGTAAAGACACTCAACATCAAATTCAGGAACAAGGGAAAAACACGAGGAAAGAACTCCCTGTTCATCAATCCAGCCATTCCTAACCATGAAAACAATCTTCTAACAGCAGTTGTTAAATAGGGTATGCCCATGGTACGTAGGCACATTTGGCCCAGATAAAGATTCTAACTGTACTCAGCTGCTTACTGAAATGTCTGGAACAAAACAAAACAAACAAAACCACCAAAACAAACAAAAAAAATAAAGGCAATGTATAATTTTTAGATGGAGAAATTATTTTTAAATACTCACATAATTCTCAGATAGCTAATAATATATATAGCCTGATATTTTTAACACCCGAAACTACATCCTAACCTAAATACAAGAAGAAACATCTTATCTGAACCACTATCTTAACTGGTTAAGAAAGCAAAATATCAATACGTGTTTTAAAGCTATTTCTCTTACAAGCAGATATTTTGACATGAAAGCTACAGTATCTTAACATCTAAATTAAAACTTGGTTTTTAGTGGAAAACAAAGCAAATTGCAATAGCTTTTCTGAATAGTGCAATGCTACTGAACTTGATTACGATCACAGAAGCAATTTGGTATTGCTAACAGCATCACTGAGGGGTTAATTGCTAAGCGTTAGGTTCTTTTCCTAAAGAGCTTGTGTGCTCAGCACCGATTGATTTGGCTTCCACTATATAATGAGACCAATTTTTTTAACAGCTTAAACGTATTTTGAAAGGGTTTTGGTAACTATTTGTCATACTGTGCTCTTTCTTGTATAACATTGCACTGCTATGCCGAAACAAAATGACAGTTCGTAGTGATACAGAAGTTAAAATTATATGTTGACATTGCTTCCTGCTAGTTCATGTTAGCATATCTCTAAGAATACATATCCAGTCACTCTAAAATGTCACATCCATCACTTAGATCAGCTGTTCAATTTTAACCGAGCACACGTTGAACTTTGGGCATCTGCTGACACAGTTGTAACTCCAACATTTCAACTGTGTGACTGACAGGGATAACAGATGCTGACATTATCAAATGCTACACGGCTTTTTTTCCATGGCCGTTTTTTGTCCCGATATGGCCAGTACATGAAACTGTATTGCCATCCAAAAGTGCACTTGAGCAGCTGTATCTGTAAAACAGTTCCTCTATAACTGGTAAAAATAGAAACTCATTTTATAGCCATCTTGATGCTTAAGTCCAAGTGACACACCTGCTATGTTTCTATTAGGACACATGGTGTTGGGAATATATTTACATAAATCTTCTCACCAGCATCAGACTATGCAACAAACAGATGTAGACTATCCTTGACATACTCGTTACTAGTGAATGATTTGAACTAAGGTTGTCCCCTACTTTCCATCGTTGTCAAAGCTCAGAAAGAATTCAATTTATGACGGGGAAAAACAAAAAAAAAAGCTAAGTGAGCACTCACAAATGTATTAAGGACCTTAATTTAGAAGGAATCAGATGAAGCATCAGATAGTTCTTTAAAAGCTGTATTTTTCTGGCATTGGACTTTTTTACATATACTATCAGAGTGAAAAAAAAATAAATCTATCCTGCTACATTATATAACCATTCCTAAAAAGTTAATACTAACCAGAGATATAGCAATGGAATTGAAAGCACTTGACATTTATACTTGTGCTAACCAACTACAGCATAAAAGCAGCTGCAAAGGGGAACCTGCCAAAAAATGAATGGGGGGGAGTGTGGGGGGAAAACTGAAACCTTCTTCCCCAGTGAAGTTTAACATAAAGAAGTAAGGGAGCTCTACGTGACTGGAAATTCTAAGACTTCAGGTTCTAATCTACTCTAAAATTTCATTATTGCAAACAGGAAAAATTTAAAACTGTAACTTGAATTTGATCTGAGACTTATCCAAAGATTCTCAAGGAAATACTCAAGTAAATACTCAAGGACAGAACAAAGCTATACAGGCCTTTCTGGTATACAGCTTTTCATTTTGCCATCTCCAAATCAGTGAAAGAGTTAAAAATTTGCATTGACAACAAATTGTGTAACACAGAAGAAAGCCACATATTCTTTGAGAACTGTTCATGTGCTCAAAAACGTGTTACTGAATTATAAACTCCCTGCACTCCAATGCTTTGCTAAAGCTGGTAAAATGGAACCAAATCAACTGTTCAATGGATTTGGTCCCCTTCAACCAGCTGTAGCTATGCATTGATCACTACAGGATTTCTCATATTTTTAAAACTGGACACAAAGCCTGCTCAGAATAATTATGCAGTCCTCTCTGCAGTTCGGTTCAACTATTCTAGGCAGCCTGAAGATGGAAGGTAACAAGGAGTGTAGCAAATTCTGTATTCCAAGATTTCAAGTCTGTATTTGATGTTGTTTAATATTATGTTTACATTCAGTGAAAATTCGTATCTTAAAACATTTATAAAGAAGATAGGTAAGCAGTGAAATAAACACATTTTCCAATGATTTATTGTCTCTTGAGTTTTTCCTCTGGTGCCCTTTGCAGCAAAACTGACCAAAAAAAACCAAACAAAAAACCCTATCAAAATGAAACAATCATGAACAGTCCTGATAGGGCAGATCTATTTTACGGGCACCCCTCTTTTCCTTCCACTCCTCCCGCTTTTTTTAACTGCTCGAGGGAGGAGACTCCGCAGGGCAGGAACTGTATTTGCCATCTTGTACATGTCGAGCATATTATTTACTATTTAAAGATAATAAATTTGTCACTGACCTCAACAGCTACAGGCTAATCTGCCATCTAATTATAGGTCTGCTCATGGAGGTTATAGTCTTTCTCCAAACCAACTTGAACAAAAGTATTCTTTCAAAGCATTTTCTGACACAGACTTTAATAAGAGGTTTTAGAAATATGCTTTTTGCACTCAGTTTCAAATACATTTAACCTACACACTTACTGTCAGAACTGCAAATACAAAAGAAAAAAAAAAATTTTGATTGGTTTAGAAAATAACTGTACAACTCTCGTTACCTCACAACTTGTCTCTTTGAGGACCCCCATGACAACACAGCATGTGAGCCCTGGACACACGCATTAACACTAAGCAGAGGTGAGAAACCCGACCTCTCAATTAAATCGCTACAGTTAGAAATTGCACTGACAACCTGTTCAAACCATCCGCAAATTTAAAAACAAGTAAGGATCTCCTAAATAGTAAGAAGACCATGGGGAAAACTTACGGTTCTATTTTAAACCACATTCTCGTACTTGTTGGTTTATGAACATAAAGATGATATACTCCTTGCTATTGAAAAGCAATACATGAGATCTGCATCTTAATGCAGGATTTTACTTTTTTAATTTTAAAGTCCAGCAGAATTTATTGCTCTGAGAACTGACTGTACACGTGTGAAGTCAGGTCAGCTAAGAGCAGCCTCTATTTAAGATCCTAGCTGCAGAGTGAATAAAGCTCTCTTCACAAGATACAATGCAAATCTAAAACTAACTGGGGCAACGGATATAAAATACGCCTACACTTCACAGTCATGTCTTCAGCTCAAAAATCTGAAGTCACAGGTATGCGAATAGATCAAACATAAGCAAGAGATGATACCATGGTAAAAATACCCAATCTGTACTGTATTTTCAAATTTTATTATCCTTTTTTCTGTCTGAAAAAATTGTCATTAACACTGAAGAGGCAAAGTCTGCCAAGTTTTGAGGTTCACAGTACTGTGAAAGAAATCCAAAATAAATGCATTTTTAATATGACTGACTCAGTTAAAAATCATGAAGAAGAAACCACATATTAAATAAAAGTTTAGCTTCCCCACACTTCATTTAAAATTTCTTTTCAGCTTTATCTCTCATGCACAAGTTTAAAGCTACTTACAGCACAAAGTAACAATTATTCTACATTTCAACATTAGACAGTAGCACGAAAAAGAGAAGTTATGCTTCTGTACCAATTCACAAGGTACGAAAAGAAGCAAAATACAAAAAGGAGAAATATTCTAGCAAGAATAGGATGCTCTCCGAAATACACTATACCTTGACTTCTGGAAACACTGCCAAACTATCATGGAAGATTAAGTGCTGAGTAAAGTCTAACCTATTTAACATAAATTGCTATCTTTCTTATATTTTTTTCCAATATTCAAATGTTTAAAATAGAATATATTTGTTTTGATATGAAAAGAGAAAAACTTTGGAATATTCTTGTCAGCATAATTTGTGGGGGTTTTTTTCTTGGACATCTATATCCCTACTGTTCACAAAGGTCAGAATTCAAGCAAGAAGAAGTTTTGCACTGAAAATGAAATTGGTTCCAAGTACCTATTTGACAAACTGTAAAAAATACTACAGAAATCTATTTCACTTCATTGTGGTATCCACGGACTTAAAACATGCATTTATTTTGTTATCATTAACAAGGAAGATGGATGTGGACTTTATCAATACTTGCATGTATAGCAAGTATTTAGGGTTTAGAATTAAAGATATGCACACAAATGTATACACATTTATATACATAATAATATATGTTTAACTTTCATAAAATAATAGAGACAATAACATAATATCTTCATATATTTGGATATACGGGGAATTTACTGCACTGTATCCATATAAAGCACCACATTCTGAAGCTACAAAAACTCCAGTTTAGGTGGAGAAGGAAAGCTTAGATTAGGAAAAATGGGTCCTTAAGTAAGGTTTCAAGCAGAATTTATTATGTACTGTATGTGATCCATAGCAGCTACATGCTGAAGTTCAGGGGGTTATTTTTAACAGCGTTTTAGACAGTTTGTGCTTCGTACATTTAACAGATGAGTAACAGCCATTGTTCTGTATCAGATTAGGAAAACAGGGGCAAATATAAACCTTCGGTTTCATTCTGAAACAGGTGAGTGGAAGAACTGCAGAATCAACAATGAAACTAACACGTGTCACTAAAGTTTTGAAGAATATAAAACTCAACTCCTAAGTGAATTAAACTCTTACAATGATTTTTGGCTGTGGGAGAGAAATCAAAATACATTTATTTTCGTTTTATTTTCATAAATTTCTTCCCAGGCTGATGTCTGACACTGCAAGCATTACGTATTTTACATGAAACTATTACTTCTGTGATGTAGTACATTGTGTACAATGTGTACAACGTTCTCTTTCTGCATGCCTCAGAAACGCTCAGATGGAACCGCAACCGAAGAAGAATATTAAACATCAAGTGAAACCCTATGTATGGGGGGAACCCACATACGGTACAAGTCACTAATACTGTAAATATTTTCCTACACTTCCAATAAAAACTTTTGTAAAGGAGAAAAGATTCTGGGGAAAACTGCACTATGCCTCACATTCTACCAACCACCAAAGTGACCCAGTGTGAACTACAACTTGGATCCCTCCATCAAAGGAGCACTTGGCCACTGCGGAAACATTCACTCACAGAAAAACCTTCATGCCTACAAAGAACACTTTTTCCCATACAATTTCCCTGCACATCATATTGGATCGTGGTCACACAGACCAACTACCACAAGAGCTGAGGAAAAGCACCGCACGGAAGAAACCTAACAAAAAATAACCCACCTAGGTAACTGAGACAGAAAACAGTGCTCCTTGCTAATGCTGTTATGTAAAGACAAAGAATTCACATTAAGTGAAGAAGTTACCAAGTCAGACTTGAAAGAATTGTCTTTTGAATGCGAGAAGTAAGCTCTCTTCACCTGGTCCTTGATATGTTCTCCTGAAGACCCTTTATGAATACTGTAGAAAGTGGTAAACACATTTCTTGATCCTATCAACACTTCCAACCACTACTTCTACTTTGGGAAGTGCAATTCCATTCCATATACACATATAAATATTTACACTTACTTTTTAACTATCAGTCTTGATACCAATACTCTAAGGGACTAACCCAGATTTTAATCCTATACACTAATATGGGTGCAATTTATATTAATTTACAGCTTTATTTGTCCAATTTCACTCAAGTGAAAAGCAGAACTTAGTAGCAAACAAGTAAACACATTTTTTTGGTGTAAACTATACTGAGTCCTCCATCACCATATGATAAATTATTACTGAAGTCTTGCTAGAATGACAGCTTTGAAAAATACTATTTATCCACAATGTAATAAACAACCATGCCTCACTTTAATGAGACAGAAATGTTTGCTAAGGAGGGAAGGGTTAGGAGGAAAAAAAAAAAAAACACCCAAACTCCTCCTTCTGAGTAATTATAAACTAGAAATTAGGAGGCCCCAGTCGAAAAGGTGTGGAAAAGAAAGTAACAGCTCTTTACTAAATATATATATATATATATGTATGTAACGCAACAGGACAAGCACCGGCTCCGTGACCAAACTTTCCCAAAACAACCACGCGCCCTTCGCCCCTCGGCGCACTTACACCCAGCGCCAGCAGGGGGCGCCGCGGGAGGCGGGGCTACGCTGCCCCGCGGCCACCAGGGGGCGCTGTTGGGCCTCTCGGAGGGGCAGGGGCGGGGCCGGGCAGGGGAGAAACCCAGGGAGGGCTTTGCGACCTCCAGACGAGGCAAAGGCGGATCTCGGTCGCAGCAGCCGGTCTGAGAACCCAAGGCGAGCCCCCCCCACAAGGCCTATCTTGCTGTATCCCAGAGTAAGGGTGGTTGGAAGCATCTCCGCACACAGCGCCAGCCCCAGGCAGTCCACGCCGGGCCCGGGGCTGTGGAGGCGGCAGCTGGCAAGGGACGGAGGTGCCGGTCCGTCCAGAAAAAAGCAGGGAGACCGGGGGATGAACGAGAGCTCCTGTGGTCCTCAGCAGCTCCCAGGAGCCGTACAGGCAGTGGGCAGAGGTGAAACCGGGACCTCCCTCAGGGCTCGAAGAAGCCAATGACCCGTCGGAAAAAAAATGAACCCAGAGCTCTTTCTCCCCATATCGCTCCCCGAGTCCTCGCAAAAGTCGAAGTCCCACCCCCAGAGGAAAAAAACCTGAGCTCTCCCTTCCCCCCAACTGTGGATACAGGGGGGATAGAGTTTCTCTTACGCAATTTAGCTGGCGTGCCGAGATTATTTAACATTTCAGTGAAGTGGCTGTTAAGTCCCAGACTCGCCTAAACAATGGAGTCTCAGCTTAGTAGCAAGAAGCGGTTGGTATGGGAAGAGTCACTAGGAAAAAATAAAGTATAAAGCTATGACAAACCAGCCACACAACTATTCCATTAAGTTCTACCTATGCAGTAGTTTTTTAAAGCTACCCAAATTGAAGACTGAATGTAGACATATAGTATGCAGCTAGCATAAAACAAACTATGCCTTAAACCGAAGTTTTTCAGTTGAGCTGCAATATAAAAGCTAAAATAGGAACTTCCTTCTATATGTACTTGTAAGAAAATATAATTAACTGTTTCTTACACTGACAGGTATAATTTAAGGCAACAATCCTCAGATCACTTTATAACTGTGTGGTATGCTTAATTATTTTTAAAAAAGTATTCCTAGAAAACTCAGATCCCTTTGCCAATTTCAATATTCAAGAAGGGAAACATTTTTATAAAGAATGGAATCTTGAGATAGGATTTAAGACCTTACTTTGTAACTTATCAAAACTTTTATTGGCTGAATTTTACAGCCATGACAGGAAATTCCCCAGGAATCTAGAGTTACCTGAATACAGCATTAAACTGAGCAGACTAATAGCTTCATTCTAGTAGTGGCATCCAAGTACTAGAAAGACGCACAGCTAAGTGACATCAACATTTAAGAAATACAACTACAGGTAGATGTAAAGATCGTTTGAAGGAATACCTGTGCTCGGATACCATGCACGTGGTTTCCTTTTACAAATATAGAGAATAATCTTTAAAAAGAAATCTTTACCTAGGGTTTCCTCTTAGGGCAGCATGGTGTAGAGCATTAAACCCATTGTTGTTGGTGATAGTAACATCTGCTCCAGCTTCTAACAGTACAGCAAGGATGTCATCACGCTTTTTACTTATTGCATCATGAAGTGGAGTGTCGCCTTCCGAATCCTAAAACCAGAAACAATTTACATCAATTTTTGCATGCATCCGCATTTAAAAATGCTAAAATATCCCTAGGAAAACGGACTACACAAACACAAAACAGCTCTTCAGGACCCGAAAGTGTTGTTATACTGCAGAGTTCAGAGAAAGCTGCTTCTTGTCTTGCTCTAGTTTTGAAAATGCTTCAGTGGGTAACCCTACCTTGGGCTCCAGAATTCTACAGTTACATACACTACGGCCAGAACTATGTTTTCCATCCAATAGTACTAAACACACTGCTAAAGATACCGACTTCTCTATGCCTCATATCCAGATGGAATTGATGCCCATATTACAATTGATGCCCTAGACTAACAGTGAGAAGACACATCCGTTTAAGCTTATTTGCAGCTATATAGGCAAAATCTCTAGATTTATGCTTCCAGGAAAATTCTCACACCATATAAGTCAGGAAGTCTTGTGTCACCAACACTGAGTCAGCTGCAAACTGACTAACACAGAAACTGAACATTTTAGCAATATACTGGTACGAAAAATCTTTACAGTGAGAATAAAAAACTGCCAAAGAAAAAGTGCCAGAAAATGGAAATACTTGAACCAGTGTGAACTAGTTTGCCAAAACTAAGTAATGTAGCTTTGTAGCTTTTATTTGGTTTAATTTATCGTATTTCCTGAATTTACTGTTTACAGACTAACTTTTACACAGTGAATTGGCTGGAGTAGTAGAATGCTGGCCATTTAAATTCCAGTCATGCCTCAGCCTGAATCCCCTGTGCTCTCATCAACCAAATCAATCACTTACTCACATTTGCCCATCACAGTTCCTCAGCACACACATAGAATCTGAAAGTCCAGTCTTTTCAATGGCAATTATATTTTCCAGATGGAGCACCTTAGCACCATTCTACTGAATTTTTCAATTCAAACAAAATTCTATAATTTAAAGTCAGGAAAATCCACTCTGACTGGCCATATATCATTAAGTGACATGCAGTCATAATATGAGCCCTTTACTGGCCTCAGCACATCAGATTCCTTATTATAGCTACTGTTCAATAAATACTAAATAGGGTCTGTATGGACATAAAGCTCAACTTCAGCAAGATCAAGACAGCACCTAAAGAGTCAGGTGAAAACAGATAAATAAGCCATCACTATATTCTCTAATTTCAAGAAAGTTTTTGTTCATCTTCTTTTATGTGCACATACAGCTTCAAACAAAATCTCTGATTGTGGACATGGCAAAACAAGGAGGTAACATGTTATTACTGCATATCCGTATTTGCCCAGGCCATTAGAATTTTTTTTTTTCTGATGCAAACCTCTTCAAACTTACCCGTTCTCATTAGTTTTACTAATGCAGTGGGATGCAGTTGCATTCAGCTCATGCTGAGTGTGGACACCTGCTTATTTGATAGCACATTTCCACTCTACCTTCTCAACAGGACATTGCACTTATGTTTCAGCTTCCGCCACATTCATTATAGATGAAACTACCTGTGAAATATGGTACTTGAGATCCTATGCATGAGGGTTTCCTAGATAAAAACCTAAACATTTAAAAGAATCTGGCTCAACATTTATCAATGACAGGTCGATTTTGGGAAAAAAATAAAAGGTTTCTTTTAACGAAACATTCCACAGTAGCATCAACCTGCTAAACTGTAGCTTGCAGAAGGAGCAAGCAGCCGTGGGTTTGATACAGGAGGAATTCGTCTGGAGGGAATGTTAACAATTATAATGTGAAAATACCAATTAGCATCAACTGGCTAGAATACATCAGGTGCCAATCTAACTGTCAAGAAAAGAGACAGATCTAACAGCATTTTTGTTACAGCTGATCACACCTTGGGGTAGAGGTTGAGACAGACAACTTTACAAGGTCTGTTCCTTTCAACCCCATTTTCGGTATTTTTTCTACCACCTACACAGAGTGAATCATAAAATTCAGCAGCTGCAAAGTGAACCCTACATTAAAATTTACTTTACCTGGAGACTGGGATGGCAGCCGAAGTCCAGTAAAGTCTTCACAACTTGCAGATGACCTTTGTTGACAGCAATGTGGAGCGGAGTCTGCCTGCGCTTGTTGCGAGCATTCAGATCAGCACTGCCTCGGTGCAGCACCTCAATCACAGCACCCTCATCACCAAAGGCTGCGTGGTGGACGGCCCTGTCTCCATCTTTGTCCTGAAGCAGAAACATTCAGATGTCTATATTTCACATTTTCTTTGCACTTAAATAAGAAGGTTAATTTAAACTGAACAATTGCATGTATTTGGTTTCTTTAAAAAGAAAAATTACACAACCATGATACCATCAAAATATGTAATTAAAATAATTGCTCAAACCACAATAGAGGATAAAGAATCTGTCCGTATACACACATACAGATTCTATGACAAATAATATTCTACACCATATACAACAATTGCCCTGAATCTTTCTGTGATGCGTTCATCAAACTCAAACCAATTCATTTGGATTTCTATTACAAAACAACCACTGTCCAAAAAACCCCAAACCAAAACCACCAAAAAAAATCCACGAGCAAAATCCAACCCCCAAACAATATTACACTCACGGTAGTCCTTCCTGTAACCCAGGAAGTGTTACAGATTCCAAATCATGGTGTAAGACAAGAGAATTGCCTTGTTCACACAACTAAGTTAATATTTATTAGGGTTTATTGTATGTGTCTTAGTTTTCACTTCCACTTTCTCCAAAGAAAATCTGTAACTGACACTGAAATGAATTAGAAGCTCTGATTCTAAATCATTACAACTCTAATTCAGTTTGTTTCAGTTTTGTCCCAACTGAGGATTAAGGTATCAAAGTCAAATTTGTCAGTTTGGGTTATTTTAACATTCATAAAAGTTGACTGTACAACATGAAACATTTTATAATATTAATCAAGTGATTTCAGCATTAATGATGGTACACAAAAGCTAAAAGTAAAATGGAAGGTATATAACAGGTTGCAATGAAGTAACTTCCATAGGTTAGTTTCTGATAATTTGTGCACAGTTTAATATTATTATGCATTTGTAGGATTTAATTTTGAAAACAGAGAAACACAGAAAATTGTAAGATAAAATCATAGCTGATCAAGGGCTCACTAGCTCTCTTGAGTAAGCTTAGTTTCTCTTATTAATTTGCTTCTTCAACAGTATCTTTTAAAAGTACTTTTTATTACGTATAACACATTTTTAATATATTTTACATCAGTGCAAAAATTAATAGCTCTTAGCATAAACTGTATTTGCACAACTATAAGGTACCAATGCGACCAGTTACAGAATTTAAAGTGGTGGAAGAGGACTTACCACCTAATCATCAAATATATCTTTTTGAAAATATGGATACGGTTTTCAAGATGGTCAGGGCAATAAGTAGCAGTTTCAATAGCTTTTGACAAAATACTTTTACGCCTTCCAAATCAATTCACTCCAACAAATTGTCTTCTCAAATAGCAGGATTCCTTCTCAGGCTCATCTAACATGAACAAACAGTCAAAAGGAGCTGAAGCTTGCCCATTTGAAAGGGGAAAGGATCAGAAGTGGGAGCTTCTCTGATTTTTCATCTGGTCGTAAGGATGAGATGATCACCTCGACATGAGGTGAACTTTATCAAGAGTGCGACAGTAGTGCTAAACTGCAACAACATTTGTATTTACAGAGCACTTGGTTTCACAGGTACATGGTAATCTTTTTTTTCATATTTGCAGTTTGCAAAGTACACAGAAATATTTATTGATGAAACCCCATATAATTATTGAATATTTAAGTTTTAACATATTCCAATTTTGAGATACAAACCCCTGACTTTATTAAATCATAATGTACAGAATTCATACTTTAACGAGCAGAGGTTCAACATTGTGCAGGCTTTTTCTTTAGCTCAGCATCAAAACAAATAACCTAAAAAGCTAAATCCCACTGTGTAGTTACTGTAGATACTACACAGTAGCATTAATACACCTAGAAAAAGCTAGCAACCAGTTAATCATCTCTCCTAAGACTTATATTTAGATATAAATCAAAATATTAATCTCACTCTATTTCTACACATGCCAACAATATTGTCAGTACTGTCAATATAATAACTGATACATATTAGTTTCTGCAGACTAGGCTATATATTTTTACTATGCAGTATCTACATCAAGCTTTTTGAGCTGTTGGTAACAAACTGTTTTCTGACTAAACAGAGGCCACTTGTATTCTACATTAAACCTTGCGAGACACAAACACTGAGGAGACAACAACATGAGGGCACTCCCAGTAAACGTAATCATGAACATATATAGACTGTAGTAATGACTCTAAGTGTAAATATATCCAACTCAGCTATAAAGCAAGGAAAGTAAGGATTTTTATCCATTGCTTTCATGCCACAGACCACAACAGTGAAGTAAACAGGCTAAATTTTTGCTCTCTGCTTAATGCGATGTCTCTGCTGAGTCTTTGCACAGCAATTTATAAACACCTGATTTTTAATGCCTGAAAAAGTAACTATTAATCTAATAATATTATGAAAAATTGTTAATATTATGATATCTAGAGCAATTATATAATTAAGTGGGAATACCATCTTCACTTAAGCAACACAAAGTTACATGAAAAAGGCTTGAAAATTCAAATAAAATCCCTGGCAATTTTTTTTAATGCTAGTGTTACGGTGCTTCTGAAGCCTGAGCAAACATGAACTCTTCAACATTCCAGTGCTAGCAGATTACTAGGTATATTGTCTTGAAACTGTTTAAGCAGAGCTTCTACCTACCTCCCTAATGCTTCTAACCCTTCCTTACACCAAGAAGAAAGCATCAGTCTACCATTTGATTAACATGGCAGCTCTGAATACCAAAGTATTTTACAGTATATGCTATGTACTGCAGAGAAAGCACTACTTCTACCTAAAATGAAGCTACTTCACAGAAATCAGACCACAGCAAGTATGTACTGCATTGAATCTAAGCCATCCTTAGAATTTAGCAGAAAAATCTTTCTAAAGTAATGGTGTAGCTGTGAATATAAAAATAATTTTAGTTCCAAGAGTTACATCATTGCTTCATTTATAACATTTTATAACTTCTGTATATCAAACACAATATAATGCCAAATGCCCAAGCATGTAAAGTTACTTTTCTGTTATGCAAACAATAACTGGGCATATAATTAATATCTTAGCATTCTGCTAGGCTTCAATTTTTATTCTTAGAAAATCAAATTTGATAGATCCCTCTTGTGCTTAACATAATGTGAAATGGTTGCAATGTCTGTGCATTCTGTGTAACTAAATTAGTCAAAATCAATTCAAAATGCAAATATCACAGGAGGTCAATAGATAATTCTCACAAACAATAATTCTAAAACACCTTAATAAGAGAAACCCTTCTATTTTCAGTGAAGTTAAAAAAGAAAACACACTGAAAAACTGGAAGCAGAGTTGTCAGTTTCTACTCAAAGATACTGCTATTACTTTCTGATTGAACTTGCCTTATTAAGATCTCAGAGTCCTCCTAACTGAACACTGTATATAAGCATAGCAAGCATCTGAAGTTGGAGATGCAGCATCTAACATCTTTTTCCCCCTCAATGCTGAAGAATTAGATACTGACCCTTTATAATACTGTTAGTAGGAGTCTAATTTGGGAGCACCATCACAGTAATAAAAGTTCCTCACTCTCTCTGACATTTAAGAAGAAGGCAAGTCCATTAGAATTGTTATGTATGTAACCAAGTTTAAAGTTTAAGGACACAAAAAGTATATTTTGAAGTATTTAGGTTACCTCTGCTTCTACATCCACGTTCTGTTTCAGAAGCAACTTCAGAATGTCGACATGGCCGTTCTGACTAGCAGCTTGCATAGCTGTGTGTCCAGCACACTGCCCGTTCACCTGCAAGCGTATCAGTACTTGGAGGTAAGTTGTAAGATACACACAAATACCCACAAGATTGTTTAGCAGTACAAAACTTAAAGCAACAGCACACATAGAATCAAATGAACAATTCTTAGCTGCCTTTCTAGCACATACAGATGACCTCCTATGTCTTCTCTGTTTCATTTTTAGATGGAAGGAAAGAGGGAAAAACAGATTTATGTAAAACATTACGACTAATGATACTTGGATTAAAAACTTTCATCTTTGGGCTATGTAAAAGCAAGATTTTTGAGAACAGGTCTCAGATTTATACCAGTCCTCTGCTCTACAGTACATTTAACTTCATTGTCTAATTTATGGCAACAATAGGAATCAGCTAGAACAAAATACCATGTTTTCCATAGTCTTTACAAATCAGTCCTCAGAACTGAAGAAGTCTCTTATCTGCAAGAATTACTACTTCTGTAGTGAGAAAAATATTTGATTGTGACTTTAAAATCTCTTCCCTGAATCAAGTCCTATAATTATTAAGCATTTTCTTTTAGAGTCTTCAACACTAGGGGATTAGACAAGTTGGTAAAAGGAATCTGACAGAACAGATTAGATAATCTACCTCCTCAGTTAATAAAACAAGATGAAAACTCAAAACAGCAGCATTAAAAAAAAAAAATCCCCCCAAATCTACCCTCCTTTTTTCTATCCCCCTTGAAACAAAAGAATTTGAAGACCCTCCAAAAATGGTGTTTGGCTCTCTGAGCTGACTCTGACAGAGGTTGAAAGGTATTTTAATTCATCACAGACAAAAGAACACAAAGTTTGTCTAGCAAAAAAGTATATACAGCTCCATGTTCACACAGCCCACACACATTTCATAGGACAACAAACAGGAAAAGAGACGCTGGAACTAACTGTACTACTTCTAAGCAGACACACTACTGACTGGCAAGGAGAATTCAGGACAGCTTCACTCCTCTTCGTATTATAGGTCCCCCAAAAGAGGTATTCCCAAAACAGAACACTCACATCTACATCTGGCCTCTTTAGCAAGTCTTCCACTTTAGCAACATCTCCGTTGGCAGCAGCTTTAACCAATTCTTCATTAAGATCTCCAGATTCTTGAGTTTCAAATAGTTTCTTCAATAGCTGGGACAATCTCTCTGTAATTGTTAAACAAAGCACAACTAAGATTACAATTCTAATCCCACAAGAACAGAAAAAACCCAGCTACATTTGTCATGTTTCTAACAACACGTACATAGTAATACACAAACTACCATAAAATGGCAGCTGTACAATCTCAGAGTTCTAACCGAGAACTGCACCCTTATACTCTTCAGACAGCTGAGACCTTCACATCAGACATTTCAAAACAAAGCTGATTGAACTACAAATAGCATGTCTCCCACAAAATACAGAGTGAAGTAAAACATGCATTTATGTATTGCTAGAACATATTTTCTATCTTGAGGTACATCCTGTCCTCTGTGATTTGAAACACTACGTTGTACTACTCTTCTAGCTAGTTTTATGGCCACTGTGATTTTGTCTTTATTGCAGAAAACTCACTGTATCTATGCCTCTCTAGGAAAAAATCTAGAAAACTATGTAGAAAGGTTTCTTGGCATTAAAGCAAATATGTGAAAATGAAAAACCTGCTAGCTATGACCAAAAAAAGGAAAAACTCTAATTGATCTGTGAAACAGCCAACAGAACATAAAACACATTGGACAGTCTCTCTGCCTTTTTATTAGATGAATGAGAGCATGTTCAACAACACTGAATGAGATTACACAGGCCCAAAAAAATCCCACTATAATTAGTCAAAGGATGTCTGACTACATTTTAAGACAGAAATTTCAAAGAAAAAATATTCTGAGTAACCACCTGTAACAGATTCCTCCCCTATGCTTGCTATCTCACACCAGCTACTAAACAAGGAGTCTGCTTGCTACTGTCAGTAATACCCTCTTCATGCCTTGGTCCCTATTTCAGTCTAATCTCCCTTCCAACCATTTAAATTTTTAAGTCCTTAGAACAAACCTTCAAAGACACACCTGCGACCAAACAGAAGTACTTGATCAAATAACAACCCACACCTCCATACTGACCTCAAACTTCTTTCGCATCTTCACTTAGCTCAACCCCAAGTCTATTATTAACCTTGCATACAAACTATGGACTAGTACTTATTAACAGATTTTTAATTAACCATTATTTGACATACATACATTCCTGTTTATTCTTCAAACTTACCACCCGATGCATTACTTATAGCAGATCCTGCTGATGCCACCTTCGAGACAGCTGCTGGATTATAGGTCCAAGATGTCCCACAAACCTCTACCTTTAAGTCGCTGTCTGAATAGATCTGCTGGACCCGACCAACTTTACCTAAAGTCTGCATTAAAGAAAACATCAAATGCAAACAATGCTAAAAATATTTAGAAATCTGAACATTTTATATAAATGTCATGAAGTCCATTGTTGAATAGTGCAGATGCTAATACCTTTAGCTAAGTTTCATCAGGTTGAGCAGATTGGTGCATCTGAGCAAGTTTTACACTGCGTTTGATGAAATACACCTTCTCTAACTTAGAAGAAAATCACTTTTAGACTCTCACAGCCTCCAGGTATTATTACACATCATAACTAGAAGTACCATACAAGCGTTACCATTCTATGAATCCAAACACACAACTACTTACTGGAAGCATTGCTTCAGCCCACTCTCCGTGGCCTCTCTGAAGAAGCTTGATTCGTTCTAAGTCATAACATACTTGAACAAGGTCACCCACTTGAAATTGAGAGGTGCCTCCTTCTGCACCTTGAGCAGCATCTCCACTTCGGACAACATTGGCCTTAGTGAGAACAGCTGGATTAAATGTCCACCTAAACAATGAATCATTTAAAGTAGGTCTTAAAACACATGAAGTGAAACAGATGCTTAAAAATTACCTGTTGGACAAGTTTCTGCTTGTATGTCTACAAACTTTCCGCAATTGGATACTATGGCCTATTTGTTGTTAACCACTTTTTGTCCATGAACTTGTCTGTAGCTCATTAATTGAATATTTCGAGGGTAATCTTCAGAGATGTACATTTGTAAAGGCAATAAAGAAATATCCTGCCTAAAGGGAAGCAAATAGCTATACAGTTTGTTTCTCCAGGGAGAGGAGAAGACTCGGGATGAAAAGGGAAGATCCAAGCTGTCTTGCAAAGGACTCAACTGTCAGGAAACAACATGGGAAGAACACGGAATTTTGGTCCCCCCCCACCAGGTCAAAAGTTGCAACATTCAGTTATAAAAATACTCTTCAGTTAATGGATATCTGAGATATACCTCAATTTTCAATCAAACTATCCTAATTTTTACTATAAATTTTAGTGATTTAGAGGCATTTAGTTGTTAAGTCAGGGAGGAGACCACAAGACAGAGCAGCTCCTTTCACTGGCTCTGGGCCACAACAGCCAGAAGAAAAGCCCCTTGCTTCCCTTTAAATGGGAAAACAGCATTGTTTTGCATTACTTTGCAATATTAACAGACCATATCTTGAGGGAAATCCTGAATGAATAATGCACTGTTAATCCTTTCTAGACAAACTGAACAGGTCAATCTCCACATACAACTGAAATGATATTCCATGCACCAGCTGCTTTTTAAAGATAACTTGAGAGCAAGAGAATACAAAACCATGTGGACATATCAACTCAAATCCAGCTGGACAGCTGGGTTTGAATCCTGTTAGCATGGATGCATCTAATCAAAATTCCAACCTAAACTGCTTGCGGGAAGTGGTTGTGGCTTTATCAAGACCTCCTGTTCTTGTCTCTATTTACATAAACTAACATCCCTTTGAATAATAAAAGGCTAGATAGAGATCATACCAAGGTGACTCTAGTATTAGACAAGATCCCCCAGAAGTCTGTCACCTGTCCTCTTTACCAATTTTCCAGAAAACTCACAATGAATTGCTATTACCATTCCTCCTGAAACCATGGGATAGATACTTCATAATTAAAATAGAATTTAGTGCTTAAAACACTACATTTTAGAAATGAGATAGTCTAGAACATAATTTCTTATTTTGGATTCCATTTTCACCAAGTGAGAGAGTCAACAAGCTTCCTTTTCCCATTAGAGCATCTTTAAAGGTAAGTCCTCATTATGGATTGTAGATGGAAATCTTAACAGACAAAAGGAATAGAGAGTTTTCAACGCCAAGTGACCACAAGTGCTGAAGGCAAAGGAAGTTTGTGACAAGTAGTGAAGGCTAGATAACAAACCTGTTGCCACTCGGATACTGCACTACAATGTCATGATCCTCATCAATGCCACAAACTGTTCCAGTTGTTGTTAAAGTTTCAAACATGCCATCAGTCCACCCTCCGTGACCGTGCTGCAAAGACTGCACAATTTCCAAGTCAAGGTCAATGTTTACAAGGTCACCTATCTGCAGTCCACCAGGGTTTCTGTTACCATTTTGCTCACCTGCAATGGAATATGAAAAAAAATTATGTTTAGGTGACCACACTAACTTTCCAGGCTATTTAAAGAACAGAGGTTAATTTCTGAGACTCACAGAATTGTTAAGGTTGGAAAAGACGTTTAAGATTATTAAGTCCAACCATCAGCCTAGCACCACTGTCATGCTCACCATTAAACCATGTTCCAAGTGCTAAATCCACACATTTTTTGAACACTTACAGGGATAGTGACTCTGACTCCACACCAATGCCTCTGTAACTGTAGTGGCCAACAGGTAAAAAAACCCTCTGAACCTCTGGCTGTGGAACTGTGCGTTTCTTGTTGAGTTTTCAAGGCAAACAGCAAGAACACTGGCAAATGCTACCCTATGAGCTCTAACGGGGATCGTAACAGCTATCATATGGTGTTAGACATCTAAGAGCTCTGATAATTTTCAGAGTGTCATACACAGAGTGCCCCTCAGAGGCTGAGAGATAAGCAGAAGGTTCACAGAAAGTTTTGAATTGGGTCAGTACCTGAACAAGGAAAAAGCACTGGCTAAAGGAATATATCCAAAATGAGCAACAGTGGAAATTTTTAACTTTCTAAGTGAGGAAGTGACAACATTAAAAAAATCCTGCAAATTTAAAATTAAAACATTCTCCCTGGACAATGCTTGCTTTCAAAAGATGTGTCACAGCAAAAATTAATTACCTGGAGGGAAATGGCGTACATTCACACACATCAAGCTGTGTTAACTAATGAGAGAACACACTTGCAGACCCCTCACAGCCAGAACCAGAAGATGGTATCTGTTGCCATCCATGAACAGCAGAAGTGACAACAGCAGAAGTCACATAAATTGAGTTCAGTGGCAACATCAGTGGTAAAGGACTAGATGCGCAGAGTTTCTTTAATAATATTGCCCTCTCCAAGAGGAGTGTGCTTGCTTTGGCTTTTCCAAGCAAGAGGTAATAAGGAAGAAAGAATTCTTGCATGTAACAATAAGCAGGTACAAACAAAAAGCCTGACATATAAAGGCAAAAACATTATTTAGAGGGAGACTGATTCCAGAGCCTGAAGTCCACACCAGATGCTTGCAGCACTAGCTGCACCACTAAAAGTCTTTAGAGGACAGAATGCAGAGAAGAGTATCATAGAAGGACAGAATCATTAGGATTAGAAGTGACCCTAATATTATCTAGTTCCAATCCTCCCATCCATGAGCAGGGATACCTTTCTGGAGAAGAAACAAAACACAGCCATGAAAAAATGCTCATGTTCAATAAACTTTAAATTCTATGACCATGACTGACTTCTTTGTATCCTGGAAAAGGATACACCTTCATGGTTGATGGAACAGTACACCTTCACAGCAAAACACACAACATGGAAAACAGTCCCTTCTGCAGACGACAAAGACAAAGACTAACTCTTCAGAAAAGCTATCGATATAGAACTTGCTAGATAGAAACCTTAGACAGCAAACATCCCAGTGATGGCCCTGGTGACTCAGGGGAGACTAAGAAAGGAAGAGATATAACACAGCAAATAATTACTGAAGCATTATTTAGAGGAATTGATTTCTAGAGGTCATATGGTCATACATATCCCACACAAAGCTGAACTAACAACCAGCTGAGAACAGTTGTAGATTTGCTTATCCTGAAAGCTCTAAAGGACTAAGGTTCCACAGCTTGCCCAAGTAACTTTTTCCAGTGCTGCAATATAGAGCTGTAATTGTAACACGAAAAATTCTTGGACATCTGAGTCACTTACGGTGGCCTTGAGGGCGCAACCATTTGGTTTTATGCCATTTGCCACCACTGAAATTTCAGTGCCATTATTTCCAATCCCCTTTCAAGTGGGCATAGGTGGTGAGTTGATTACCTCTTAACCTCCTTAGCAGATTCAAGAAGCCCAGCTCCTTCTCCTAGCAATTCATGCACTCTCAATTTCTTAAACACTTCAGCAGGACATCATTAGATCCCCTGTGTTTTCAAAAAACTGGGAGAGGAGGGAAGAGGAGATGGGCAGACAATGACAGAAAGGGGACACGGAATTCTACACACAGTTTCATCACCACTGAGAAAAGGAGGATAGTAACTTTTCTTATTATGTTGCCCACCAAACTCCTAACATAGCCCATTATGAAATTTGCCTTATTTGCAATGACACCACACTCCTGTCATTTAATTTGGTATTCAGTGCAACAATGAGATCTTTCTCAACAAGGTTCCTCACTCAGGCCTTCTCAATTCCCATTCTGGGAATTACAGGTACATAGGCTTATTTCAACCAGAGTGCAAAAACACACTTCTGACTGAACTCCATTCACTAAACTCTTCACTTCCTCAAGGCTCTTGAGAATAAAGCTCTACTCAACCACATCCCTCTGTCAACCTGCTATAACCTACAAATCATCTGGAATTGTATTTTATCTCATCAAGGTCTCCACTGTCATATTGAACAAAATCAATTTCTGGTATTTTGCTCCAAATACATATGACTCCATATTAATTAGGCCCCTACTGCAGTATTAGTCGCACTCTACTTCAAATATCACAAAGTTTCAAAAACAACTTTCTAGCTTTTAATGCAAACATGTATTTAAATTCCCAGTCTGAGTGTATCTCTGAACTACATTCAGAAAACTAATAAAAGAAGTTATAACAAAGAGTAAGACTGAGAAGATGGAGCATAATGTGCCAAGAAGGATGAACTGAGTTCATTGTCATCCATTAACAATAACTTAATATAGCGGAAGAGAAGAATTTAACAAAGAATAGTCTGCTAACTTTAGTGATTAGTATTCATGCATACAAATACAGTGCCACCCTAAAAGTAAGCTTGAATAAGGACCTAAGGTTACCTCCACAATTGTCACAGGTGGGAGTTGAAGCTTTAGACAAAATTTATTAAAAAGCCCTGCTGTTGAGTCACAAGGTGCAGAAAGGACTCCTTTGCTTTCTAAATCCCTTCTCAGAGAGGAGTCTAGGAATGGCTGAACCCAATCTTAGCTTCGGATTATGTCAACGGTTTAAATTTAAGTAATTATAGAAGTGTCATTGAACAACTTCCGTCCCCCAGGTTTTAATGATTGGCAACATGAGAATATTTATATAAAATAAATATCTTATTATTACAAATGATCAGACAAAAGATCTTAATCAGAACTATTTACTACACAATATAAACGCTAAAAATCTCCTAGTAGAGTATAATATAGCATAAAGTAGTATAGCACACTGCAACAAAGCAATTATTGAAGAAGTTATATTAAAGCTGGCAAAAAGAAGTAATTATTAAGTGGAGATTTGATGTAACTCATCCATACCAACTCCTGTGGGGAGATCTCTTTCTCTCAACCTGGAGGAGTATCCTTGGGGGGGGCCATCCCCAGCCCAAGGGAGGAATCTCCATGAATTCACCCCAAGAAGGGTTATGTCAGAAGAACCTGACTGCATAAAAGGGGACTTTATACTCTTATAGTGTAAAGTGATTGACTGCTAATCAGATATTTACAGGCCAGCTATTAGCTTATCTGTCAAATCAGACTTCAATAAGCAGGTGTGCATTCACAGTCTGGTGAACCAGGATGGTTTTATCATAATTAACACCAATGCAACACCCGGGCTCCAGCATTTCATCTTGCATGATAGCTTGATTGGATTTTAGGTCTTATTAGGGTGGGTCTATCCTGCCACAACAATAAAGAAACAGTGAGACCCTACTACTGCTTTTCTATTTTTATTCACACCAGAGTAAAAGGACAAAATTAATTTTAAGGAAAGAAGCAAGATACAAAGATCAAAGTGTCTTGCTCTTTTTACTGTCAAGTAGATGAATTGCTGGAAAGTAAATAGCTAAGTGACACCTTGGACAACTGGTAATTTTTCTAAACAAAACACACCTTTACTGTTTTCAGCTTTTCACCAATGCTGTCAATAACACAATAGTGCTTGCTGTCATACTTCAAGAATTTGTGCAAGGAATTAGATTAAGACTTGTAAACAGAGAATTATCATCACTTCAGAAATCAGTAATTAATAATACATTAATAAGTAATCTTCAACTTACCTAACACAGGACAATGGTCTCTGTAGAAAGAGCCCCCTTTTGCATCTTGGACACATTTCAGGTCAGACTATGGAGAGAGATTGAGACAACTTTAGTCCTCACTGACTGAGTCTCCAGGCTAATGGAAGTCAATGAAACTAGAACTGAGATACATTTAATTAAGAAAGGCTGAAAATTATGTGCACAAAAACCACGTCCCAGGAATTTGTTACTGATGCACACAATCTCAAATACTTTCCAATCTGTCAGCCTTGACATTCTCAAGACTCCAATAATCTTTTCCAATATAAAAGGCTATAAAGGATGAGACATTTTTAGCTCCAAGGCAGGCACTAAACCAACACAAAGCTTCTTTGCATTGTTCTATGAAGTTATCTTCCCTTTTAAAAAGCATTCTGCCAACACAAGGAAGGAAACGAAAAAAATAAATAAATCAAATATCTGCAGTCAGTGCTCAAGAGCATAGCCTTTCCTGTACTGATAATTTAATGTCTGCCAGAGCTGTCCATTCCTCCCAACATTTTTTGACAGATCCGTGTTTAACTGGAAGAAAACTTGGCACCCAAATTCTACAAAATGAAAAACTTCCAATTAAGAATACACAAAACACAAGGCTATTACTTAAAAAAAAACCCAAAACCCCCACTATGCTGAGCTAAACATGACCTTTTTAAAGGGAAAACTTTTAAAGGTCATCCTCCAAAAAGACTGCTTCCTATTATCTGAGAAAAAGAAGCTTCAAGTGTGATAACCAACTCCTATTCATAAAGCCAGAGGAGTTTCTATAATTCTCCTTTTTTTAAATTTTTTTCCCCCTGTGTAATCCTTAAATCCAAATGACTACCATCTGCTATTGTTCCTTATATAACAATTTTCACTAAACAAAGGGCATTTTTTTGCATGATGAACTGGGAAGGAGATAGGAAACTGTTTGCAAAATATGTCAGAATATTCTACGGGATGAGGGAGGAAGTAGAGGACAGGTGGTGGTAATGAAATAATTAACCAGAACTAAGCAAATACTTGGGACAATTCTTTTTCCAATGCCCAAAATTTATTGACAGACTGCACTCCTGCAAAAGGATTAAGATGAAAACTCTGAACTCTTCCAAATCAAGGCACTGATGAGCACAAGACTACCCTCGGTGACTGTTAATTGTTAAGCAGCCAGAAACAATACAAAATTCAGTGTATGTCCTGATCTACAAAGAATGAACTGCCACTTCGGAAAAATTGCGAGAACAGCCAGATGAAAATAATGAGATTTAGCCACTCTTCAAATCCCCTGAGGAACCAGAGAAAGAGCTTGCTCAGCCCAGCACAGAAGGCCTGTGACCACATGCTGCCACCCGGTGGGCAGGTGCCGGGTTTAACTCAGCCGCAGACAAAGGGGCTGCACTGACCATCCCAGATGGCAAGTTCATTTATTCCCACGGACGGACGGGGATTGAATGTGCCTGAGAGCGCTGGGTGTCACCCACTGAATACAAACTCTCCCTGTCAGGCAACAACCAGCTGCCTGTGAAGGAGACAAGCAGGGGTACACGTGCAAGAGCTGCTTTCACATTCTCCAGAGCACTAAGAATAGAGCATAGGGAGTTCTCCTCCCTGCCAGGCAAAATCAGGGTTAAAGACTGCTTGTGTTACAGGAAGTGTTAATACACTGAGCAGGCTAATGGCTAAAAGCTAGCAGAAGAAACAAAATGTTCATTAAAAGGCTTACTGCTATCTTGCAGCAGATATTATTAGGAAGCAGGTTAAGGTATCTTAAATTTTATATAAAAAAAAAAACAAACAGAAACCTACAAACCTGCACTCATATTTTACCCTGCCTTTACCGTGCCCCGTGCACAGTTTATTTCTGGAGTATAATGATATACTTAGTTTTTCATCCAAGTGGTAGCTTGGTGTTCAACCTCAGCTTCACGTCCGTCTTCCTTTCACTTACATGATGTAGTCAATGTTATATTGCAAAGGAGTAAAATGAGACTCTTAAGTATTGCAAAAAAGGGAACATGTATTTTTCTTTGTTTACACAAGCCTTCACCAAAAAATGGAAGACCCAAAACACACAGAAAGATGAAGCACTGACAGAAATTAAGGCAGTACAAAACTAACTTATATACTGTATATACACAGAGTTCCTTCAGCAACTTGGCAAACAGCACTACTAAGAAAAGTAGTAACAACATCATAAAGGCCTGCGAATGACTTTAAAAAGCTACCAACCTCAAACAAAATTCTGGAGTTTGAAGACAGTAAACTGTACTTAGTTGTAGAGTACCACAAAAACAACTACAATGTTCCTTCTAGAACTCAGCTACTACATTTACCAGAAAAGGAAGACAAGCTGTCTCCTGTTCAAGTAGTTTAAGTAAAAATAATCAGAGGTGGTAGGTAGTAAGCTCCTGGTCATCCTACCCTGGGGACTGCATGGCAAGAGGCCCCCCCAGTGCAGATAGAGCAAAAGCACATCCAGAGCCTGGACACACCAGGCTTTGCACTTCAGAGAACCCCACTGGGATTTCTTCAAGTTATATGAGTCTCCCTGAGTCTTCTAAGTGAATTGTAATAGCAGATTATTTGGAGATGAGACATGCAAGTGCAAAAGGGAATGTACCAAAACAGAGATGTTGAAAATTAAGTTTTAGACTCGCAGGGGCACCACCAAAAAAAGTAACCACTGTGAGGCTGGGCTTAACATAAATACATGGTGGAGATGAACAAACCAGCTTTTCTACAATAACCTGATGGAGAAGCCATTCAATGAATCCCCAAGAAACAGAAAAATAAGGTATAGATTTAGTGGATTTTGTGTACAGGTACAGATGGAAGCCCCAGTTAAGCAGGAAATCACTGTAATAAGAACTCAAGGAACAGCATGGGAGCCATACACTGTACAGCAGGACCTGCAGGTCAGTAGTAACACCTGATGCACATGAGCAATGGGTAATAATGGGTTTTGCCTACAGTGGATAACTTTGGTCTTCCAGCACCTACGTTCTGACTTACTGAAAATCTGCACTCCAGCACTATGTGACTGGATCACAGAGAGACCATGACCTGCTCAGTCAAATGGGAAGTACAGAAAATATAACAGTTAACTTGGACTTACCATCCAGTTATACCAATGAAAAAACCAACAGCAGTTTCATCTTCATAAAAACTTCAGAGAATGAAAAAAATGTACATTACAGCAATGTCAAGGGTGCTGACAGATGGTATAACAGCACCATCATCATCCCTGACCTTGAAGAGAAAAGCGATGCTCAAGGACAGCTGACTCCTGGAATAACTATTAAGTTATTCCAATCAATACAGAATGCCATCCATCAAAGACAGGGAGGGGGGACTACAGATTTGATAAGAAAACTAGGAGTGATGCTAAGAAATAGAGGAATGTTTGGTCTAGATGCACTGATACAGCATCTAACACCAGCAGCAAATATCAGGAGAGAAATTAATACCGATCTTACAGATACACCAGCAGGAATAGTGACATAGCTGCAGGTGTTTGAAGTAGCAATGAATACACCCAGTAAAGGTCACTTTAAGTCTTTAAATTCTCAACAGCTTTTGGCAAGGGAATCAGTCCTTAGGAGGCAAATGGAGAAAGCCCACTGCATGCTCCTCTGTCACCAGATTAAGGCAACAAGGGACTGAATAAATCCTTAAGTTTCAGCAAAAAGTATGTAAGACATGCTGTATTTCAGATTTAATGAACTCAAATCATTCTCAGTTTCAAGAAGCTGTGAGAAGTGAAGCAATAAAAGGAGAAAGTGGAAGGTGGTAGACAAAGTGATTGAAGTGACAAGGAGGTGTGAGCTACAGAAACAATAACATCAGTTTCTTATAGACGAAATCAGACCTCAGACAAATCCTGAGTGAGTAGTTTATAACCTTCTACTATAAAAATATAAATACTTATATTTATATAAATATACATACTTTATATATATATATACATATTTAAAACTTATGAAAACTTTGCATGTGTAACGTTTTTTAAAGGAAGATACAGTCCTCCCTGTCAGTGAATACTATAAACAAAACAGGAAAAGGATCAGTAAATAAATTTCTGCTTAATGGAAATATTTTTCTCTGCAACTCAGAGATGAAAAACTTGACTTGGGTTAAGACTACAGGAGATACACAAGCTATACATAAATATCTCCTTCTCTAGATTCCAAAACAACTCACCACTTAACTTTCTTAGGGACACCTACTTAACATCACATGTAATAAAAAAACACCTGCTGCACACATTAAGGTGGCCAAAAATTCATGATTTTGTGTTTTAAAACAATTTTGTTCAGCACCTAGTAGCAACAGAAGGACACTAAACTAGCAAAATAATGAAATTTCTTGTTGCTCCGTCCTAAATGCCTCACTTTCAACGTAGTGGGGATGAGATAAAAAACTAGAGAGCAGAAGATCAGACTGGCGTTACAGATCTGACAGTTGTAACTGCAGCAGAAAGCATATTTCTATTATAACACTCGTAATGTTTAATACACCAAGTCACTTAGTTTTTATTTTTAAAAAAGTGTCAACAAGTAATTCCTCTAGAGTAATTTCGAAGAATAATTTTATGGGTAACCCAAATAAAAGCTGATGAACAGACATTAGGTATCAATCACACAGGGACAAGGAATCTTTCTCTATTTCCCTTATGCACTCAACTATTTTGGAATTCATGGAAAAGAGCAGACCAACACAGATGGCTTACAGATCACTGTGACAATGATGGATGATAACCACAGTACTTCTTTCAGAGGCTACACAGATGAAAGCATATCCGTCATAACAAGAAACAAGAAGGGGAGGTAACCACAGAAATAAAGGAAAGTGGTACAGGGCAAAGAAGTTTGGTAGCACAAAACTGATTCCTAAGTGAAATTGTTTTAGGGCACTCCTGCTGATGGAAGTATTTTCCACTGAAAACCAGTGGAAGTTACCAGCTTTACATTCTCAGCTGCACGATATGAAGAAATAAAACCTAGACACAAGCCCAAAAAGCTAAATCACAATCTTCCCATTAACTCTCTAATTCTTTATGATGTATCTCTTTATTGCAAAAGGCTACATTCACATATTTTGAAAGCAGGTAATGTGGTTAACAGCTCGGTTTGGCTCTAGACTCTGAATACACACAGATAAGAAATGTGAGTAGTGTCACCAACAATATTACCCAAACAGCACTTTATTCTTACTAAGGATGTATCAAATATGTTATTTGACCTAACAGCATCATAAACACAGGTTTCAGTTTGGGAATTTGTGGCCTGTGGCAGCAGAAACTCCCAGATTTAAATGCCAGACTTCACACACACACACACAAAAATATATTACTCTCAACCACTTCATATGTAAGCACAGCAACAACAAACTCAAAACCTCCAAGTATCTGACCAGAAATAAATATAAGTTTTCAGCCAGCACCTGCTGCCCCACCAACCAATCCTCAGCACTCCTAAGGAAAAGCTGGCAGGCTAGATAGATTAATTCTGAGGAACAGATGCAGCCTGGCAGCTATCAAACAAGAACCCTGACTTACAATAATGAGCTGTGTTTCTTTAATCAGCTCCATTAGCATGAGTCAAGTGTTATTCATTGGCAAGTTGGGGTCTCTTCCCAGCTGTATTTACATGGGCACACACTCTTGAGTATTGTTGATTCCACATCCTCTGGACCTTTTTAACCAATTTCCAAGTACCAAAACAAGTTTGCACCAACTTAATGTGAACTTCCTGTCAGCTTGTCAGTCAGCTTTACATAATAGCACATAAATAGTAGTAAATATTCATAATGAATTGTACACTTATCAAGTTATTAATCAGTTATAAAATTTAGCATTACATTCAAATGACTTTGTCATAGACATCCAAGAATCCATTCTGTCAGAAGTGAAATTTGCATTTGATAAAAGTATCAGAGATAAAATTATTGTACATAAAAAGCCTCAAATTGTCCCTTTTGTATATATGCATATGTATTTTTATATATTATCCTAAATATACTGTGTATATATGTAGTTTCACACACAGTTTAATAAGCTTTTTTTGTTAATTGAATGACCAACTATTTCTTTTTCTACAAACCTGTGTGAACGGTCATCCTTATTCCTTCAAATTTACAGCTGCATACTTAATTAAATATTCTAGAAATATTTTACACTTGCACATGTGGCAAAAGTTCAGAGACAGACTATAGCTGATTTACAAATAACAAATATATTTTTTTATTATGAGAATAGCTATTTCAAAACAGAATATAACTTATCTCAAATGTATTTTTTTCCTGAGGCCAGAAGGAATCTTCAGTGATTCCACAGCACTTCTACTATGCAGTCCACAAATTTTAACACTGTAATGTAGAATTCATAACTACAACCACAAAAAAAACCCCAAACAAACAAACAAAAAAACCACCAACCACTGATTTGTATCTCATTCTATGTAGATTTTGTAACTGTGTTACTTTTCCATGCATTACAAACAAATATAGGAGGGAAAATACTGAACATTAAATCGATGTTACACTACAAAATACTACATCCAACTTTAAATTACTTTTTGCAGAATATAAGGAATTTTCTTTAGAACTCCAGGGCACCACGAAGCACATAATTCAATACTGATATATTTTATCCTTAGCATCTTCATGCATCAGAAAAGCTGACTTGCGCTAAATACATTTATGCTTTTTAACCATGACACTAAAATACATATTTACTGCATTACACAAAAGTGGTTATTTATTTTCTTTTTAATTATAAAAATAAATGTTAAGTGAGGCTATAAGGCCAAACAGGTTACATCCAAAAAAGGAACTAGTCATTGTTTAACATTTTATTACTGTTACACATCTGACAAGATGACACTTCAATGTTAAGTTAACATGGTCTTCCTCTGCACTATCAAACAAATATCATGCAGAGAAAACGCTAATTAAGACGTTATAAGCAGCTGATAATCGAAGTAACCTTTCCTTGACCCACATTAGGATAAGAAAACCCAGCAACAGAAGGCACTTAGGCTAGAGTCTGACCCATTTCTTCCCTAGAGCGGGAGAAGCTGCAGAATGAAACAGAAAAATTTAATGCTAAAGCAAATAAAGTCATAATTTAACTCAACACCTTTCCATTGACAAAAAGAAAATTGCTCTCAATAGGATTCCAAGTGTTGACAGTAATTTAAAAATTGTAAATTTTGCAGTAGTCACACCAAAATTTGAAGTCAACTGAAGAATTCAGGAGCTGAACCATCAATTTTATAAAAATTCCACACCTATGTTCGTTCTTCTTTTCTGAATTTTAATTTAAGCACAGTAGTAACACAGTAAGATAAACATGTATGAAATGCAAACATTTACTTGTGGCTGAAATGGCTGAAACCAACTCTTAACTTTTAGTTATTCACATGTTTTATAAATTCCCAGATCACACTTTCTTACTAATACATATGCATGACCCTTACAGCTGGATTCACAATGACCAGACTAACAGCATGCAAACTGACAAAGCGTATTACAAAAGCAGGACCATAAAGCACAACAAGTTATTCTTACTGCCCTCCCCCCACCGTGCATCTTACCCTTTGTGCTCTTTTACACTTACCATGCCCTCAAAGCCAACTCTGTAAAGGTTTTTAGCACCATTGTCCCAGAGAACATATGCTGCGCTATGCGGACTCGACGCACTCCAATCTTGGATTTCAGTTACCTATTCAGTTTGAAAAACAAGAAAACTGTTTCTAGAATAAAGACTTAGAAGCACAATCTGAATTTAAAACCTTGTTAATCTCTTAAAAATAATTCAGGATATAGCAGTTTTACTGAATTTGATATAATTTATTCTAAGGCTGTTTTCTGTTTGATACAAGTCTTCCCTAGGTTTCTCAATAAGAGAGCAGATTGAATGTATGCTTTGTAGGCCTATTTTTCTTTTTGTATAATTGGTAGATAATCTCACTACATGAGCAGAGAACAAAATCAGAACTGTAAAAGTTTATTTTATAATGCTGTGATATGTTCTTACCAGAAGCAGCATTTAACTATGAAAAACAGGATGAACACTATTTTAATTGCTTCCATTTGTCTGGTCTAACCTGCATGAGTCTGGTAGCTGTGCACTATATTGGGAGACAAAGCTTTATTCCCAGAGCCAACGTGTTTAGCAACAGTACAAAAGAAGAGTGAAAATGTCTTTCCCTGACATTTCTGAAATCATGAGGCCATGCACCAAATTCTGAGAACACTGCCATTATTAAAAAAAATAAAATATCAGTTTCCAGAATTTGCCTTCATTCTTATTTGTATTTATTTAAAAGCTGTTCCTGCTATCTACCACATACTTCTCCTTGTTAAAAATATTTATACATGTTTATACATATTTTCAGCTTGCAAATAATCCCTCTAATACAAGTTTAGTACACGAAGACGACCATGCAGGCTAAGACTCTTATTTTGCAAAGTTTCAGAGATTTCAAAGTATCCTGACACAAGGAGGAGTAAATAATCAAGATGAAAAAAGCTGCATCTAAATATCCTTTCCTTTAAGAGATTTAAACTTATTATTTCCTTTCAATAAAATTCAAAATGAAATCCAAAAAGTCCTAAAGCTTCCCTAAATGTCTAGGATATAAAATAAGCTAAACAACAATATAAAATAGGCTAAACATCATATCCAGGGACTTTTCACTCTCTTTTAAATGCTGTCTAAGTGTACTAAAAATAAATTCAACAAAAAACCCCCCCAAAAAACAGTTCACCAAGATATACGGGCATCCAATTCTTACATGTGGTGATAAAAGTACAGTATATTTTACACTGCCTGTTGTATATTAATACTTATAACAAACCCTGATTAGTTCTCAAGGTAAATGGAAGCTGTAAAAGGCAAATATGCAAAGGTTACAATTAGCAATTTACCACTCCGTACCATTTTCAATAAATCCAAATACTTTTACTATAGAACTACATAAAAAGTGATCACATATTGTCCTAAGCCAGGAATCTAATATCCACATCCAACACTTGAAAAGTTTTTAAACTGGAAAAGTCCCTATAATTATTAGCTGAAAAACAAAAATCCCAGGTGCCAGCACTGAAAACCAAGAGCAAGAGATAAACCAATGTGCTGGCCCATAAGCCATGACTGCAGAATGCAGTGATGACCAGAAAGGGCTACTCTTGATAGCTCTGTTTTTATACCAGCTCTATGGATAGTGCTGAAATATGCTCAAGACCTAATGTTTTTACAAGTCAGTCTTAAAAGACGACCATGACAAAAATTTAGTGCTGGTATCATAAAAATGCAAATTTAAATGTAAAAGAGCTCTTATGTTATACATACCGTCCTCTTTCTAAATGCTTGAGCATTACAGGATAACATTTAGAAATGTCCAGAAAATTAAAATGGTAACTTTTACAACAACATTTTTACTTTACAATTAGAAAGACCACTGAGGCCATTACGTGAGCATGCAAAAGTGCATCTTATTAAAACCAACTTTATTTTTACCTTTCCTCTACGCCCATTGCCACCATCTTGATCTTCCCATTGCCAGTCAACTCCTCGCACTACCCTGGCACCTGCAAAGATTCCTCTTGCTGTAATTTTCTTTGATTTACGTCGAGACTCCAACAATACCCTGAAGTTATTAAAAGAAGAACCCACAAATGTCAAGATAATAAAGTCCAAAACAAATCTTCGGGGATAGGAAGGAGAGCATTTTGAAAGCAAATAACTCCAAAATAAAGTAAAAAAATAACCTCACACCTGCAGATTTCAGTGCATGAATCACATCCATTCAATTCTCAACTTCAACAGCAGCACATGAGACAAAAAAACATGATCTTCCAAGATGTGATTTATTCTATGTTTATAGTTAGTTTTTAATTCTAGCAGCAATTTCTCTCCAAACTTCCTACTACCAGCAATCATCTTGTAAACATATATAGAGAGCTGTACTGTTAATATTAAAATCATTAAAGAAACATGCAGAGTCATATAAACCCACTCCTGTTTCTCTTAGATGCACCCTAGGCCAATGCTTCTGTCCCACAATTGCCCTGCCACTTTTATTCAGAATTATGCTATTAAGACCTGTATCTCTTTTCCCTCCTTGTCTCAGCTTATTTTCTACATGCTTTTCATAGCATCTTTTAGCAAATTTAAGTAAATATGTCAGCATCCATTTTTTCAGTCATGTGATTTTTCTAAAGCAAACCTCTTTTTTCCTTTTCACCAGAACTGAAGTAGACAAACTCAAACAGAAGAGTTCATGAGTATATAACTAGAAATAATAGAAACAAAGAGACAAACATTTTCCTGCCATCTCAAAAGCCACCACTTTCCATGCAACAAGACTTCTTACTTCGTGACAGGAAAATGTTGCCAGACAAAAGTATTTTTCAGCTGACATTCAGGTTGTTTCCTGACTGCTTCGAGAAGTCTCTCAGCCTCCTGCTGAACTTTTAACATCCAGCAGATGGCACAAAGGGAAAAAGTTAAATTGTCACAACGGATGCAAAGAGCACACACAAACGTTGGCCATTTTTTTCCTAAGTAAAATAAGAGTTATCAAAAACAGGAAGAAATCTTGTCTGGAGAGCCTTTTTAGAAAGTTCTCAACACGTACAGAACTGAGACAAAAACCATCACTCATTTCGTTGATATGCTGCCCATATGATATCCCAGACTCAAAAATAAAATAGAGCTTGTGCTTTCCTTCATCCAAATGTTCTTAGACGCCTCTTGCCATTTTTCCCATGGGCTATCCCTCAAATTCAATAACACTGCTTGGCCCCTTTCTCCTCCCTCAAACAGTTAACTCTCATCAGTTTTTCTCAGTCAAACTTGATCCAATAGAAACACCTCCTTGGCAGAAGAAGTTGCCTTCTAGATAAGAGTTGCAAAACAGAGCTCAATAGGAGTAAACAAAGAAAGGGGGAAAGTGACAAGATGCCAGAGATTTCCAGCAACACTATACATTGTATACAATTTGTCTCCAAAACTAAAACTTGTACTTTATATGCCATAACAAACATCTTAAAACTACAAAGGAAACGTCAGCTTAAGAGAGAAAAAAAAATGTCTGGCAAGCAAAGAGACTTTTAAAAAAGAAATAAATAGAAGTTGTATCCACGAGTTGAAAGCGTTGGTTTAGTGTAACTAATGAAGAATAGATAACAAAATACAAATCTGTTTTTCTAAGTCTCATTCTGCATTCAACATTACGATAACGTTTATGATACCCAAACATTACTAAGTTTATGATACCTATTTTGTACCTTTTGATTAAGCCACTGATGGGGCATCTGAGCCATAGTTAAACTTTAAGGCAAATATTTGACAACATAAACACAGATCCCACAAACAAGACACAGTGTGAGAACTTGGGTTGTGTGCTCTTATCACTTCTCTTAACTGTAAAAGCACATCACTAAATTAGAGCATACTTGTAACTCTAACTCCTTCGAGAAGAAGAAATACATGTTGTCTTACACACGTCTCATTTAAATGAGTATCACATCTAGAAAAAGAGATTCCAAAGATTTAGCTAAAGAACATTTGTGAAACATATCCCAGAGGCAACACCACAACATGCAGTGCCTTTACACAATGTTTTTTCCATACTTCTCCAAGTATTTAGTAACAGGCAAGTATTGCTGCTCTCACTTAACAGGTAGATAAATCATGACAAGAGGGGCTTTGCATTGAGACAAGTTATTTAAAGTCAACAGGTATGCAAGAACAACTAAATGCAATTTTGTTCTGAGTTCTTCACTGGGAGAAAATAACAGATGCCCAAGATCATGAAAACAAAGGCAAGGGTAGAATAACCTTTCACAGCATCTTCTCTCTGCTTTCTGTAGTGAGCAGTTGAAGCAGTTCAAGTCCAAGTTTTTGTTTCCAGATCATTCTGTTTTCCTGAACCCAGAAGCAGAGTAGTTCCCCTCAATCTGTCCACACCATTTTTGAACCTAATTAAACTGAGCTAATTAGATTTTCACATTCAGGAATTCATCGACAAATCATTTTTGTTTTAAAGTTCATATATGATAACACAAGAACTGGGAAGACTGCAATGAGGTTCAGCAAAACTGAATAACCATATCCTTTTTTCTGTACTCCATTGTTTATAAGATTTCCATGTTTTCCACGCTCCCAAGACCTGTCCTAGCTACCCTCCCTTCCAAAGGCAGATAACCAGTAACAGAATCTAACCTCAAGCCACTATGTTACCTAACCCAAGTTTAAGTAACCAAATCTGCAGTTTAAAAGTTAATTAACTGAGCCTTCTTCATTTCATGGAGGAAAAGCTACATTTTACCTTTCACTTCCTGGTGTGGTAATTCTGTAAAAACGATGCCTCAGGTGATGCTTGTCCCCGTGATAGCAAACTGTGCACAAGTCATAATTTGTGCATTCAGCACATTTCCATCGGATGCCAATGATAGGTTGCTGCCGACAAGTATCACACATAGTCCCATCATGCTTGATACCTGTGGGAGAAAAAAGAAAGAAAAAGACTAACAGCTTTGCTACACCACTACACAGATCTCTGCTGCACTCCATTAAAACGTGAAACTAGATACTAAAAAGTTAACAATAGAGAAATGCTGCTAGTCATGCCCTATTAGCCCATATGACTGAAGGGAAAAGATAGGGGACTTTGCTTCGTATCTCCAGTTGTCAGTCTGTTCTTGAAACATTCTATCTTTTCTCAGCTTAAAAGGTTGAGAAAGCTACGTTTGTTTCCTTCCATCTATACAAAGGAGAGAAAGAAAATGAGAAATCTTTTAGCTGTAAGTCAAAGGGTCACAAATGCATTTATCAAAATATACAGGCAATCTGGAACTTTATTTTGGGATTAAGGCTATCAAACACACCTTATATCACAAAGGCTACTGTGTACAACTGTGTGTGACAGTATGACTTACACATTTTGCACAATGGAAAAGATAAGCACTTATCTCCATTCTTTTTTATACAGGAAAAAAATTAAGCTCTCTTGGATAGATGCCATTAGTTTCATGAAAATCTGTTACCATTTTTGAAGCAGTTTACTGCTATGCTGTTCTTTTTTAAAAGAATGTGCCAAAGACAGATCAAATGTAACCCACCAGCATGTGCTCTGCCCAGACTTCCACAAAAACTCAGTTCTCAAGACTACTTATTCCTACAGCTTTGCCAAGCTACAGCTGAGTGAAAGTGATCAGTCACAGATTCTATCCATGCATTCTGAATACAGTGAACAGCCACAAGTTCATTTTAAAAAAAGATCAAATTCTGCTGCTGTTTGGAAAAAATTGAGCAAGAGAAGAAAGAAGTACTAGCATTCAGTCAGTCTAGTAGCACAACAGAAATGAGCACTAAAAAGTTGGAGTAACACAGAAATTTCCCAGTTATTCCCCCTTTAAAAAACCCAGATCAATGTGAAATCAGTGAGGAAAAAGAATGGGTTTTGTCCCCTCCAGAAAGGATGTTTTCAGAAATGACTGCCAAATTCACTATAAATCTATTAGTCACTTATGTCCAACAGCTGAACCATCTGCAGCAAAGAAAAATTAACAGTTGGAGAGGCAAAACTGAAGGAAATGCCTTCCTGTTTGATCATTTCACAGAATCACATAATAGCTGAGATTGGAAGTAACCACTGGAGATTGTCTCTTCCAACCACTGCTGCTCAAAGCAGGGTAAACAAGAGCTGACTGCCCAGGACCATATCCAGTCAGTTTTTTGAGCACCACCAAGAACAAACTTGACAATGCAGCATATTCCAGCGTTCAATCATCTCTATAGCAAAAATATTTCTTCTTATGTTTCAGTGGAAATTCCTGTATTTCAATTTGTGTCCGTTGCCTCTTGCCCTGACAGCTGACAACACTGAAAAGAGCCTGGCTCCATCCTCTTTACAACCTCCACCAGGTATTTATATACCCTCTTAAGATCTCCCTGAGCCTTCTCTTCTCCAGGCTAAGCACCATATTCCTCAGCCTCTCCTTGTACTAGATGCCTTAAGATCCCTTTGCTGCAAATACATTTGCAGCCCTTCACTGGA
Source organism: Oxyruncus cristatus (assembly GCA_013399855.1). NCBI lineage: Eukaryota > Metazoa > Chordata > Aves > Passeriformes > Cotingidae > Oxyruncus > Oxyruncus cristatus. The sequence continues at coordinate 1,408,462 of VXAY01004091.1, forward strand.
CTCTCAGCACGTCCATGTCTCTCTCACACTGGGGATTGTATTGAAGCATTTTACTTTTTTTTTGCTGCTCTTCAAGAGCATTAAAAGGATTGAGATATCCTGATAGTGTTTTTGTCACCTTATATTAAAAGTCTAACTAGTTATGGTGCTTGGGGTTGAGGGGTGGTATTTGTTTTGGTTTTATTTTTAACTGATTGTTAAATTGGTATTTCACATATAAACAGAGAAGTTACCCATCTTTGGAACTTATTTCTTTTAATGCCTGCTGAATTCCAGGGAAGACAGTTGGCCAAGGAATACATTTATTCTGGATGTGAAAGGACAAAGAAATTGAGTGCTGTAGGATTCTTGTATTTGTCCAAGCAGCAGGAAAGCGGGCAAAAAAGAATCATAATCAGGAGTCATGAGTCATTTAATACAGAATACATAAACTTAAATAAAAACTAAATATTTCTAGCCAGAGGCCAAAGTTACTATGGAAAGATCAAGGTAAAAAACCATTCAAAGATATCTGACTCAAGTCATTTACTGGCCATAGAGCCTGGGACTTAAAAGAGAACAGTGTATTTGGAGTTTCTGATCTAGTGACATGTTTGTATCTCACAGACCCCTAAACATCACCCTGATAGATACGGCCTTTCTTCGTCCATTTCCTGACACGATTCCAGCAGCAACACCCACTTCAGTGCATGCTCACATGACCATGCTGCCTCCATTCTTTCCATTATGGGAGCAAATGGCTTTTGCAGAGCAGAGATGTAAACTGCATCAAGAAACACACCAGGCTGGAAAACAGTCAGGAGAAAAAATATTCAGCTGAACAGGTTTCCCAATCCCATTCTTTGTGGTGCTGCTGGTATGACAAAGAACTGCAGGGCAGGAGCAGGCAAGTAATCCTGTTGCAGAATGTCTAACCACTGCTCTAGAGATCTGGAGGAAGAAGGAGATTTTGATGCCTCTGGTGACAGTGGACTAAGAGACTTTAAACTTCATCTGCTAAAAAAAAAAAAAAAGAGGGTAAAACAAGATGCTACTACTGGATCACAAAATGTGACAGCTAAACTCTCATTCACAGTCATAATACAAAGTTACTTAAATCAATACCAAGTGTTAAAGAAGATTGCAAGAATGTATTTGGTTTTAAGTTCAACAAGATATTATAGGAGGAACACAAGATTGGTTAACCTTGACTGGCTGTCAGATGTCCACCCAACTGCTCTCTCACTCTACCTCCTCAACAGGACAGCGAATGAAAATAAAATGAAAAACCTTAGGTCAAGCTAAAAGTGAGATCATTTACCAGTTACCATCAGAGGCAAAACAAACTTAATTTGGTGAAAATTAAATTCATAGCTTATTGAAAAAAGAGGATGATGAAGAAGACAAAAAGTAAAACATCTTCTCCCCACACTCTACCTTCTTCCTCGAGACAGCTGTACTCCTTCATTCCAAACTCCGCTATCTCCCTGTTTCTCCCCACAGTAGACAAAATCATGGAATCATTTTGGTTGGAAGACCCTTAAGATCATCGAGTCCAACCATTAACTTACCAACAAGTCCGCCACTAAACCATGTCCCTAAGCACCACACCTACATGTCTTTTAAATACCTGCAGGGTTACTCAACCACTTCCCTTGACAGCCTGTTCCAGTGTTTGAAAACCTTTTTGGTGAAGATGGGGAATGGAGGGTTATGGTCAGTCCATAGCTCCTCACACTTTTTCCCTGCCCCAGCATAGGTCCTTTCCACAGGCTTCAGTCCTTCAGGAAAACACTGCTCGAGCATGGGCTCTCCATGGGCTGCAGCTTCCTTCAGAGCACATCCACCTGCTTCAGCACAGGGTCCCCCACGGGCTGCAGTGAGGAATCCTGCTCCACTGTGGCTGCAATGGGACAACCTGTGGTCTCCATCTACTCACTAACCATCTACACACCAAAACTCACTACTGAGGACCTCGTGGCAGCAGTACACGCACCTGGAGGGAGGGAAGGAGACTTTAATCCTAGTGTTTCAGACTAGCTCGGCTCTACCCAAGATCAGCCTTGAGATCATATATTTCAATTTACTTTCACCAAAACCAAAGCAGTCTATGTGCTACCAAACCACCCCCTGAAGTAAATCAAAGCACAATATAGAAGAACAACCAGGAGACTGGATCAAGTGCAAGGCTCTGGAGCCAAACTAAAATCCTGACCCAAATGCAAACAGTATCTGTCACAAACTGCTTCCGCTCTTTGAAAGAGAGGCTGTTTAAGAAAGGCTGAGAAACACAAACTTTACAAAGTTTAGATTAGGAAAGAATGCCTTCATTAAACTACTGGAATAAATTAAAGTGCCGTAAAAACTTCAGAATTCAAACAGCAGCACTGCAGCTGACCAGCTGTGCACCAAAAAGGCACTTCAGCTCTCTAAACTGAGATAATGAAAACACTAAACCTTTAACTATTTTTCAAAATTTCCTCAAAGTAGGCTATTTCAAAATGAAACAGGTTTTGAATCATCTGCACTAAAAAACCACAAAAGAATCCAGAAAATGAAAAGTGTCCTTTCTCCATGCCTAATTACTTTTAAATAGCTGTCATTTCCTAAGGTCCCTCCAACCTCAGTACGCCATAAAATCCAGTATTCCTGATCTCCATCCGTCATCAACGTTTTTTACTATTTGAATTTCATGTTAGTTTTCTACCTTTATGTCCCTGCCATGGTTATCTTCACTTTTGTCATCTATCCCCAAATCCTCCCTGGATTACTTAGCCCACCACTCCTCTGTCACCTCTCATTTATACACCAATTTTACAGTCCTTTCCTACAAGTTTTTTAAATCCATGCTCACTCTTGCAAATTTGAGAGGAAATAGAAGCAATGCTGCTCAAATTGCTATTTGAATTTGTTACAAATAGCTGTTTTGTACTAAGCATAATGAGCTGGCAATATACAGCTTTCCAATAAAAGGACATTTTAACAGTAAAATAAGATGAACAAGGGGTATCCACATCACTTGCTGTTAAGCACAGAAGACGCCAATAGTGACTTCAATTACATCTGAGAACCAACAAAATCTGCTTTCCAATGGACTTGTTACTCTCTACAGAACTCTAAGAAGCCAAAATTCCTTCGTACCATAATGACAACACTACCATCAGGTAAGGGTTAGGGTTAGAAAACTACTTAGAAAATTGATTTGTTTACACCCCAATTTAAAAAGCAATTGCAAGGTTTTGTTCTTCCCATTCTTCCACTCCAGACAACCTTTACACTACAGCGAGACTCCACGCAAAACTGAAAACAAAGAATTCTTAGAGATTAACCAGTTAGATTTCGACAAACCGCGTGCAAACTCAAATCAGTGTTCCCACAAACATAACTAATCTATTAAATAGACTGTTTGGAAGCAACCAGCTGACCAATTATTATTATAAACACAAAACACCAGACTTGCTAAAGCATGTGTCCTATCTGCTAAGGGTATCACAACATACACATGGAGGGAGAGGATTACTGTGTAGGAGACATGGAGGAAGGGCACGGTAAAAAGAATGCATTTATTAAAAAAACAGGCCTCCCAAGTACCCCTACTAAGGAAGGTATTAGATTTTTTAACTTGTGAGGGCTCCTGTAAGTATTTACAAACAGCCACTAAAAAAATCTTGACTAAGACAATTTGCCTAAAATTGCACTTGATGTGCTAAAAGCAAGAACAAATAAATACGCGGGCTAAGTCATATAGGGTGATATGCCTTTTAAAATACTCCAACACATAAGACTTCATGGTGAATTATACAACTTTTTGGGTTACAAAAAACTATTAGTACAAGTGCAGAAAGCCACTCAGCTCTGCAACACGTAACACCTAAATTTTAAATATTAGCAGAATACAGCACATAATGCTTTCCACGCTGCACTGACGCACATTCTAGCCGAGGGATAATTCCACATCAAGATTCCATTTCAAGACCTCCTTCCCTTGGTCAAACACAATTGGGTAAATATTTTCAATAAGAAAATAACATTGTTACTTTGAACCAACCATACAAAAGAGGAAATGGATGACAAATTTTGATCTAGGCTCTACTGGAAGCAAATCTTCAGAAAGAGAATGAAAAAAAAGTTCCTGTAATGCTCATGAATGTCATGCGAACGTAGCCACGTGTGCTCTCTACGAACATGCTACTTGTCTGGCCTTTACCTCTGGGAAAAGGTTGCCTTCCCTTCTAAAGATACAGCTTGGGTTTATATTCTTCTGGTTTCTGTTCAACAACTCCAAAAACTACTCCTTTCTGTTTCTTTTCCACAAAACTACTGGAAAAGAGGGACACTCAAGACTCCTAGATCTTGGCAAAAGGCTACTTCACAGAAATGACAGGGATTATTTGCAAGAAATCGAGTAACTACACTGCACTGCCGATGTATCACATCCCACCCCTTTGTCCATTGAGGAATCTACTATGCAGGACCTACCTGAAGTTTCCTTTCTTCTGACTGAAATCTCACTTGTTTTCACATCGTTAGTTTACCAATCCCTCTCAATTACTCTGTCTCATTTAAAAAAACGCTGGACAATGTAAATATGACCACACAAAGAAGCAGCTAATACAGCTACCTTAGTAGACATAGCCAGAACACCACAAAACTTCATACCACAAATCACTCATTACCCAGATGACTACATTTGGAGCAAAGAGCTTACAAGAGATTCTTCATGTAAATCGTAAATAAGCTTTTAGTTTTCAGAAGACTGTCCTAATACCTTAGTACTAAGGCTATTTAAGTTTTGTAAGAAGTTGACAGTCTCACAATGCCGGTAATAGCCTACAACCATTAAAAGACATGAACAGTACATTTTTTAAGTCTATGAAGCATTGTTATGGCATATACTTATTTATGAACATACATACCAAACTCAAGTTTCTTTTTTTTGTTTTGTTGTTTGTTTGTTTTTTTAAATAGAATACCTTCAAGCATTACTTCTGTAACACAGTAAGTTCCTGATGCATCACTACTGTTTCTGGCTGCATACGCCTCAAACTCATCAAAGCAGCAACTCTGTCTGCAAGCACCACTTTTAAGAACTTAAAATCAAGACCAGTTTTTAACACCTCATAGAAAGAACTCCCTGCAACAGCCAATTTAATTTTGCTTTTTACTACTCTATTTTTATATCTAATTTCTCTATAAACTTACAATCATATTGTGACTGGCATGTTATGAACCAGACAATTCTTTTTAATTTTAAATTATAAGAGCCATGATTTCACACCCTGCCAAGTATCATCAAACAAAAGGCCACTCCAAATTCTATATTTCCTTGCTCAACAGCATCATTATTAATACTACCACTAGATATGCCTGTCACCTAATCCCACTTACGTAAATGCCCCTAGAGATATTATCAAACTATCATCCAAAGTCAGTCCTTTAATCCAAAAAAAGGATAGTCACTACCATGGAGAAAACGTAAGTCATTACAAAAAGGTGAAGAAGGGAAGTGATTTGCACAAGACTACGAAGTGAATCAGTAGTAAAACCAAGATTTCAGTTCAAATTCACAGCATCCTAACTCCATTAACTTTGCTCTTTTGCTGTACTATTTCATACATTTTTACTCTTCCTATCTCCAGGGAATCATGACCTCAAAAGTAACTCCCTCTAGCAAAAAGAAGCCCTGGGTAGTTTCATGCAACAGTTCCGTAAGGATGATGCACGTGTTGGCCAGAAAACTCAGGAAGAGAAATACCATTTGGCTAAGCCTGACAACAGCAGTGTTTATGAGTTTTCCCCACAGCAATATACACAGTCCTACCTGAAACATAAGTGAAAATTCTAATACAAAAGTATAAACAGAAATGAAAATTAGAAATACTGAAAAAAAACCCAAAAGAAAACCCCAACCAAAAAAACCCAAAACAAACAAAAAAAAAAAAAAAAGAAAAAAAACACACAACGAACAAAAAAAAAAAAAAAAAAAAAACAACAAAAAAAAAACAAAAAAAAAACCAAAAAAAAAAAAAAAAAAAAAAAAAAAAAAAAAAACCCCCCCCCAAAAAAAAAAAAAAAAAAAAAAACCACCAGAAAAAAACCAGAAAAAAACCCCACCAAAACAAAAGCAGGGTTGGAACAGTTAAAACTCAGTATTAAGTCCAGGCTTCCAGATGCAGTTAACCGGATACCGTCTGCTTGCACATACGTCAAGCAGAGCCAGAACAATGAGCATTCGAGGCTCATATTCAACATTTATGCATACACTTCAGTTCTAAGCAGAAGCAGTCCCACTGGTTTCTACAGGACATCAAATGCAGGTAAAGTTTCAAAGCATAAATGTCTGCAAGACAAGGGCTGACAACTTGACAGACTACTCCTAACTTCTTGTTTTGAAGTCCATTTCAAAAAGATTTCCAGCTTATTATCCTCTAAAACAAAAAAACAACCATGAAGCCAGGAGAGAGGAAAGTGCCCAGCCATAGAAAAATTAAAATCATCTCAAAGGTTCACCATGCAATATGTAGGGTTTTTTCTTAGCAATACTTTTTGTAATTAATTAGAGCGAATTCCATGATTCTGTCTCCTCAAAAGTCCTTTAGCTTCAACCCACTGCTATAATTTTCCTTTTGGTAATACTACACATGGCTGGCACAAAGATGGTCTCTTCATCACGTTCCAAATGAAAAACATATTAAAAAAGCAGTACAACCAAACACCACAACAAATCAGTCCAATCACTTCATTATTGAGGCAATCGTGCCTGGCCCAAAAATCTCCGTGTTATATTTCTGATGAAACTTAACAATAGAGATATTTTACTTTGTGAGTTTTCACTGTAAAAAGAGATGCTAAAATGAACATTTCCCTGCAGTGCTTTCAACACTAACACTGCCGCATAATATCAGTGCAGATCTAAATCCATTGTCCAAAATGACTGGACTTCAAGCATATCCATCAGCCAGGTAGTTAAAAAATGTGCGCTTTTTTCCCCCCCCAGTACCTTCGCTATTTTACGGCAAGTCTGGCAATACAGATAAAAGGCAACGTGCAGACTTTACAAGACGAAACCGTGTTTGAACCACTTAATGTAATCTGTAGCAAAAAGGTGCTACACTTCTCTTCTGCAATCGCTCCTATACTGGACTCAAAAATGACTGTCGCCCTTTCACAAAAGCGCTGTAAAATATAAATTCAAGAAGGGCAGGGTGGGGGTGTGAAAACAAACCCAAACCTTGATGTATCCCCCTCTCGGTTCCCTCTCTTCACCGCCCCCCAAGAACACCGGGAGCCCGCTGTTTGTGGCAGATCACTTCTGCTTTGTCTACCCCAATTTAGCAGTCCCGGGACAACTTCTCCTCTCCCCACGGCCCCACGCTACCGATCGGTCCCAAGCTCGCGTGTACACACACACACGGACACCCACGCGAAGCGAGGGGGAGGGTGGATGGCTCCCGCTCTCCCCCCAAAACCCCGGGAAAGGGGAAGGGCGCCATCCGCCCCCGGGAGGGGACCCCCAGCACCCACCCCAAGTACCCCAGGGCGCTGCCCCCGGACCCGCCGGGGCCGGGGGGTCCCTGCCCGCCCTCCCTCCCTCCCTCCCCGCTCACCGGTGGGCGCGCTGTCGAGGATGCGCAGGTCGTAGGCCCCGGAGCAGCGGTAGTTGGCGGCCGTGCCGTTGTCCCACACCACGACCACCTCCTCGGGGCTCTCGAAGCTCCGCACGGTGCCCACATGGCCCTCGCCGCCATCCTGCTTCCCCCACTTCCAGTCCGGGCCCCGCACCACACGGGCCCCGACCCCTTCCACCATCACCCGGTTGTTCCGCGAGCTGCTCATCCCGGCGGCGGCGCCCCGGGGCGGCCGGAGGGGGCGAGCAGCCCGCAGGCGGCGGAGGGGGACCCCGATGGGGGCGGCTGCCTCGGGCGCCGGGCGGGAATCTCCGTCCGGCTCTTCTCCTCGCTCGTTTCCTTCCTTCCTTCCTTCCTTCCTTCCTTCCT
>VXAY01004091.1:1416750-1428880 GCA_013399855.1 Oxyruncus cristatus
GCGGCTTCTCCAGCTCGCCAGCCTGGCGATCCCTGCTGGAATCGCGGAGCCCTGCCCAGGGCTGCGGCACCGCTCCGCCCGGCGCAGAGGTGATGAGGTGGCGACGACGGGAGCGGTTCCTGCGGACGGAGTTCCCGGACTGCCCTCCTCCTCCGTCCACAACTTGCTCGTATCGCCTCTTCTTCAGTGGCAGAGGGATTTTCAATTACACTAGATCAACGAAGCCGTGCGCGGTCTAGCTTAGGTAAATGCATGGGGCTCTGAACAACCTGGTCTAGTGGAAGGTGTCCCTACCCATGGCAAGCTTTAAACTGAAAGAGGACAGGCTTAGGTTGGATATGCGGAAGAAATTCTTTATGTGAGGGTAGTGAGACACTGGAGCAGGTTGCCCAGAGAAACTGTGAATTTCTGCTAGTCCCTGTGAGTGTTCGAGGCCAGGTGGGACAGCGCTTTGAGCAACCTGGTGTAGTGGAAGGTGTCCCTGCCCATGGCAGGGCAGGCTGGAACGAGATAATCTTTTAAGGTCTCTTCCAACCCAAACCATTCTATGATTCTGCGATTCTATGATTCTAGATCTGTGTAGTGTTTTCCTCATTTTTGAGTCACTTCTGTTTCCTGAAATCCCATTTTCTTTTCAAACTGTGGGCACGAGTCTTGCATTGCTACTGAGGTGAGTCTTGTGGGGCTGTACTTCTGTAGCTCAGGGACATTTTTAGCTGGTATTCAGGTGCCCGAGTCAGCCAGAGGGAGGAACTGGTACCTCTACCTGCCCTTCCCACTTTGGGGCATCCCTCCTGGATGATGTACCTGCTCAAAGGTCAAGCACACACCTGCAATGCAATTCTTCATCAACTACTGTCTTCATTAGCTTCGTGATACTCAAGAATTTCCTTTAATTGCACAAAACCTCACTAATCTTTTACAGAATCTGATTCTTCATTTTTAAAAGGGTCCTCCAATTGTTTTGTCTCTCTCTAACCATGTTCTGTGCTGCCTTTTTAAAAGCATCCATCTTAAAGGACAGACAAGTATAAACTAGACAAAAGAAACACATTTCTTGGTCAGCAAGGATATAGCTGATAAAACCCAGCACAGCTACTGATGTGTCCTGGGTATTTTTACTGTTTCTGTGCTTTCTTCCACCTTTGTGGTTATTAATATGGCTAGAAGAGTCTATGAGATCATTTTCTGCCTTCCTTTGTGTAGTTTTTTACCACATGTATAGCAGAGAAGAAGAGCATGAACATTTAACCACCAGACTACCACGACATTCCTCACATAATTCATTCCTTCCTAACCCATGCTAAGGCTAAAGAATGCTGCCTTAAACATGAAATTGTATCTTGACAATTGGCGATCCCAAGCAGTGTCCGATTTTTGCTTCTGCAGTGAAAACCTCAGAACTTTAAGAGATACCACCCTAGAGGAGCATGCAATTGGCAGGCAGTGTGGTTTTTAAGCAGATACTTCTCCTCATACTAAAGGTACCCACAGCTTGTGCTAGCTTATTACATTGGTGCATGGCAGAATTTCCCAGAAATTCTGGACAGTTCTTGGTTTATCAAATGATCTATCTGGGCTCTTATGGGCATAATTCGCCCATCTGCCTTATTCATTTTTCATGCTTTGGTTCACGCATATTTAAGGATAACCCAGGGCACGTTTTTTTGATTACTCTTTGATATGGTTGGATAAAAAATGTATGCCAGAAAAACCTATCAAAGTCTGAGATCGGAATTAGTTCTCCTGGAGAGAATCAGAAGAGTTAGATTTATTTTTCCAAGAAGGATATCATCTGAATTACAGACCATAAGAGAGTCTGCTGCTGCTGCTGCAGTTCAGCAGCCATGCATGTGGGTAGATATTATCCTGGAGCTTCTTCTCTCCTGATAATCCTTCTACTGATGACTTATGCTCTGTCTATCGCAAAAACCCCTACTCACCTGCTTTTTCTATCAGATGATTTACTTGTAAAAAACATAATCTCTAAAGATGCCTGCGTTATTTCAGAGGTGTCTTAGAGAAACAAAAATATAGGTAATAACTGGAACCCAGCATCTCTTGGGCTGAATGTGAATGCTCTCCAACAGCTAACTGTTGCTCAAAATACAGAGGCTTGTACTATTTTATTTGTGTGGTGGAAAATAAAGACTGAATAGACTGATCTGATATATTCACTTGCCAATGATTACATGACTGATTTCTGCACTCTGATCTCCTGTAATTTCTAGTCCTATACGGCCACAAAGTTGTGGAAGTTGCAAAATTCTCACTGGCTACATGATTAGGTTTTCCAGAATCCCAAATATTTTATTGTGTTATCTCTTTGAATCAGACATTATATTATATATTCTGTGGACCTGCTTGGTTTTTAACCAGCCAGTAAGGAAAAAAGGTATTTAGCTCTTAAACCTTTTGTTTGAATTAGCCTTCAAAATAACCTGTAAATACCAGTTTCAGATGGAGATTTAAGAAGTGACAACAGAGAATGGAAAACGATATAGATTTGGGGAAAGATTTCATTTGTCAAGTTGGGCATTTAGCAGTCCTTTGTGATATTCTTCTGGTATCAGCCACAAGAATATATATCAACATTTGTACTAGAATAATAAACAAAAGAATCTAATTCTGAGTAAGCACCTGAAGACTATTTGAGATTCACAGAAGGATGGAAATAGAAGAATCAGAACATGATAGCAAAAAGAAAAAGAGAGCTTTGAGCTTTTTGAAAAGAAGCTGAAGTAAAATTAGACATAAATAAACAAGCACAGGTATAAACAAGATGAAGATTCCATAGGAAGCTGGATCCAATTAACATGTTGTGACAAGAAAAGTGACAAATACAGCATTTTCAGATATGCATCACCATTTTCTTTAGACTGGGAAACTAGTCACAGTAACACCTTTAGGAAGGAACTCATATTAATTTTTCAGCTGAAAAAACCCTTGTTGGCTTAAGGCCTTTTGTGAGGCAGAAAGGGTTAGCCCCTTGGCTGGTTGGTTGCACACAAAATAGATGCATGCGGATTTGCAGTTGTCTCTAACAAGTGTCTGGTCTCTCATTAGGAGTGTTCCCTTCTCGTGATGTGTGCTGAGAGCTTATCACATCTCCTAGACTTGCAATTGCCCCTCATTGCACAGAATGGCTATTTCACAGCAGAAGAGGAGAGGGGAGACGAGGGGAGGAGAGGGGGGAGGGAGAGCCCTGAGGGATGTTGCTGCTGATCAGCCACCAGCAAGATGTGGCCTCACTCACCATAACCCTTTGAACCCTGTCCTTCAGCCAGTTCTTTGCCCAGTGGGTAGTGAACCTTCTCATCCCACCATTGGACAACTTGTCCAGAAGGATACTGTGAAGGACAATATCAAAAGCCTTACTAAAATCCAGAAAAACTGGAACCACTGCCTTCCCTTCATCCACTAGATGTGTGACCTTATCACAAAAGGGTATCAGATTGGTTAAACAGGACTTTCCCTTGTGAACCCATGTGCTCACACTCCAGGTAATTTAATCTATCAGTCCTCAGATTGTGGGGGAGAAATGCCATGTAAAACCTCACTACTAAAGTTAGGAGACGGGGTTTTTTTCTTTGCTTTCTTTGCTTTGTGAGTGTACAGTCTAGAAATCATACTCACTCATAACCCTCCTCAAACCCAGCACCAGTAGAGGAATAGGACTGTGTGATTTTCTCCCACCATTCCTGTTAGAGGAGGAGGCCACCAGGGCAGACTGGCAGAGCAGTAATGCCTTAAGCTGCTGCAGCAGAAGCAACCAAAGCTCACCTGCCAAAGGCCTTATTTACTTGAACATTGCTGCTGCAATTACCCACTGCTGCCTGCCCTGTGAGGCAGGGCTCACTTGGAACACCTCGGGTAGTTGTGACAGAGCAGCTGAATCACAGGCTGCAGGAAGGGAATCCACAGAGCTTTAGGCATACTGGCCTGCAATTGCAAAGACTCATTCACGTGCATTCAGCACAGGAATCTGGATGCACAAAATTGAGCTACTGAACAGAGCTCCCTTCTGGCTACCCAAAATTATATGTATTGCTGAGTCATGCCATCCTCCAGCTGGTGATTATGGTCTTCCTCACCACTTCCTGCCATATTAGAGCAAGCCAGTGAGAGGCCAAGAGAGAAGACCTCTGGTTTATGCAGAATTCAGTGCTGTGCATACCCTAATGACATCCCTGTAAACTCCTTGTTATTGTTGGAGAGCATATTGGCTTTTTGTAAGAGCAGCTGCTACCCTCCTAGAGGGTAGGGCAACTCTCAAGACAACCCTCGTAGAGTCACAGGAAATAGGACCTTGGAGGACATCCAGCCTATGATCCTGTCCATCTAAGCCGTTCCAAAAGGCTGCTTGCCTAAACTCCACCTGATTGCCTTTGAGTTCTGTAAAATGTCATGCTCCAGCAGGAAATCATAATATAAGTATTTGCATGGATTGAAGAGAGACTTTGATAGAAGTTCTTCTGGACTCTCTTGTTTGATTAAACCCAAACTTGTAGTGTAGGATCTGCAACGCACAATGCAGAAAGGGGACTGTGCCTATTGCAGGAGAGAATTCCATGTGAAAGGCCTGCTTTTATACATTTCAGAAGAAAAAATTCTCAACTTCTTGGAAAGATAATTTTTAACTTGTGCTGTTCTGAGGTTTTGTTTACTATCTTGCACAAATCCTGAATTCTTAGAATTTTTCATACGAAGGATATACATAAATAGCTTCCTAGGAATTGAGAAAGAGCATTTAGTTTACATATAATGAGAAGATTGTAGTTTTCTTTTTAAAATACAAAGAGCTTATTAATTTGTACTGCTCTGAGTCCAAAAATTCTGCCTCCTCAGTTCAAAAAGCAAGTTTTTTTAGTCCTCCCCTTGAAAAACAAAGGCATTCTAGATTTTAATTTTATGGGTTTCCCCAAAGGGAGTTTTATAATGCAGTTTTTTCCTGTGGATAAAAGTATCAGGAAAAGAAATTAGGAAAAAGTAAGCAACTCCCTTGTTTTTATCAAAATATGCCCACTCTTCTGGGTGGAACTAACTCAGCTACTGAGGAAGAAAGATGGAAATACTGGCAAATGAGATGAAAAATACTGTTTTACTGTGAAAAAAAAAAAATTGCCCCAAATGTATTTTTCTTTAAGTATGTAACCCCTCTCCACAGAAACTTCTGGTCTGATGAACATGCCACATCTTTTAAAATGAAAATATACATAATGTACATAATGCAATTTTCTGGAACCTGAAGTACCAGTTAGGAACTTCAGGGCATATCCGGTTTATCTGTAGTTTATAGTCAAAATCAACCCTAACTCCTCAGCCTCTGCTGCCATCGCGTGGCCATGAACCATCCATCTCTCATTAATGCTAAAATTAACCCAATCCTCTTAACTTGTTGCACTGTGTTTCCTCAGCTTTATTTACCAGGTTCATTACCCATAACACAATCCAATTTTCCTCCTCAATTTTCAGAAATATCATGAAAAATTGACGATTTTTTTCTTCCTAGTTTCTGCAGATTGAAATATTTTCATTCCATATAGTGAGCAAGTTGTCGTGCAACACAGCAAATTGCTTTGGAGGGTTTGGTTTTCACTCTACTACTGGCATCCCTCTATGAAACTGGTAGTCAGAGAATATGTATTAACCCACCCTGTCCATAACACTGTTTCTTTCCCTAAGGAGTTCTATCTGCTACTTCTTCTCTAGGAAGGAAAAACAGCTGAGCAGAGAATAGATAATACATATGTCACATCATCTTCCTGCTGTGAAACAACAGTAATCCCACAGAGATCTGCTAAAAAGGAAGGAATTTTTTTCTGCATCTGGCTAAAAGCTTCCACATGTTGAAAAAAGTGGTTTAGGATAAAGAAGATTACTTTTCTGTAACAGGAGCATCCTGGAATCTTCTTCCTTGGTTAAGACTTTAAGTTTTACCATGCTGAACTATTTTGAGTGGAGAGAAAACAACGTATCTGTGGGGTTAAGCTTGGTTTTAAATATTCAAAGACAAAATAAAATAAGTAAAAATTCTGTAGCAATCTAGGCCTTACATACTACAATACCATGTACCCCTGTTTGAATATCTATACAAATTCTCCTACTTCAGCATAGCTCAGAGCATTAACATGAATACTTTTACTGATATTTTCAAAGTTTAGCCACATGTTGGTGTTTTATTCATAGATGATTTTTAAATTAGTTGATGCATTGGAAGGAGGGATTAATTCCTTCCTGATATTAAATTTCCTGATTGCAAAGACTGTAAAGAAAGTACTTACTTAAAATTCTCAGATGTAATCAGAACCAGCTAGGTTATATTTTTAGACCAATAGGAAAATAAACTGTCTCCATGACTCATCAAGATATTTTAAGAATGTTCCTAATTTATGTGCATGATAATTTTTGTTGCAGTCTCTGTGGCTCATTGTGTGCTTACAGTCAAGTACAGGTCTGTCTTGTTTTACAGAGGCACTCAGTATGCCCTAAGTAACACCTAAAAGATGACTTAAGCACTGAATAATATCCACGTTTAATTTTAATAATCCGCCAAAATAGTTACAAACATCGAGTAACTCAAGAAGAATCTAAATGTTTTGTAATAAGAAATTAGTCCCAGTCACACCATTATGTAATCCTAAATTCTAAGAAATAAGATTTCCAGTACACTCTAATAGACTTGTTGAAATCTGTATATATTAAAAACACGGCTAGAAATTTAAAAAGAAAAAATCTGTTGCTGAACAAGGCCAAATGCTTCGCATAAAGTAAACATTTTTAAAATATGTTTCATTTAAATTTGTGTATAATGCTTATAAATAATTTTCACCCTTAACATGATAAAGAAAATCTATGAAATTGTCTAAAGGAAAAAGATGATTTGGATATATTTTTGACTCTGCTGAATTCAGCTGGAGCCATACGGTTGATGTAGGTAGAAAAAGAGTTTAACAAATGTATATGGAAGATACTTGGTTGGGGGTGGGTGACATTACTATAAAGCATTGTAAAATGCTTTGGTTTTGTGTTTGAAATGCCAGATGTAAATTTTTATCCTCTTTGAAGTGATTATGAAGGAATGAAAATTGGTAAATAAAATTGAGAATGTTTTACTTTAAGCTACAATAAATACTCCTTGGAGACAGGATAAAATTTAACCTAGATTCAACACCCTGTACCTTACTGTGCTCCTACAAAAATTCTCTATGTTCTGTAGCAGCTTCTGTTAATAGTTTTAATTAAAAAAAATTGATAAATGCTCTCAATATATTTGCTTGCTTTCAAATAATTTTAGACTATACTGTCTCATATTCTCTGTTTTCAACATGTCCTGTATCTTGGATTTCTGAACAATCAGTTTTAAAATAATTGACATTTGTGAGAGTTACACTCAGCTATATAGCAAAGAACTTTAACATTCACTGTAACTCTTCTGTGAACATTTTACATTACACAAAACAAAGTTTCATCACTGTTATTTAAATATTAAATAATATTTAATACTAAATATATATTTTAGATTTTTTATTATTATAAGCCAAATTGGTCTGATGCTCCACTAACCACAATTTTGTATTTAGCAGTTCTCCACCTGTATTCAAAGGCAGGGAACTGGTTTCATGTAGATTAGATCCTGCTAGAGTCATCCCAAGGGAGACAAATATTGAGAAGACTTCCTGTTGCAGCAGCTGTTGAAGAAATCTTCAACCACCTAAACGGAGAATGAAACAATACCTGCTACACCTGCTGAACTGAAATACATTTTAATTGGGAAGAAGTTAAATCAAAGTTTAAGGGAAGAAGTTAAATCAAAGTATCATAGAATCATAGAATCATAGAATCATAGAATCATAGAATCATAGAATCATAGAATGGCCTGGGTTGGAAGGGACCTTGAAAATCAGCCAGTTTCAACCTTCCTGCCATGGGCAGGGGCACCTTCCACTAGATCAGGTTGCCCAAAGTCCCATCCAAAGCCCCCCAAAGGCCTTGAACACTTTCAGGGTTGGGACAACCACAACTTTACTAAAATCTCCGAATCAACCCTCTTTCGGTTTAAAGTCAATTTCCCCTTGTCCTACTACTACAAGCCTTTGTAAAAAGTCCCTCTCCAGCTCTCTTTGAGTAGCCCCCATTTAAGTACTGAAAGGCTGGCGTAAGGCCTCCCTAGACCCTTCTCTTCCCCAGGATGAACAAGTTCATCTCTCTCAGTCTGTCTTCGCAGGAGAAGTGCTCCAGCCCTCTGATCATCTTCATGGTCCTTTTTCTGGACCGGCTCCAACAGGTCCACGTCTTTCCTGTGCTGAGGACCTCAGAGCTGGACACAATACTCCAGGTTGGGTCTTCACAAGGACAAAGTAGAGGGGGAGAACCATCTCCCTTCCCTGCTAGCCACAACCCTTTCGGTGCTGTCCAGTAAGCTGTTGGCCTTCTCGGATGCAAGTGATTGCCAGGTCACGCTGAGTTTCTCATCTGCCAGCACACGACCCAAAAAATTCCTTTTGAATCCTATGTTCCTTCCAATTTTACTACTGTAAAGGGCTGAGAAATACTTCATGAGGGAGTGATGAATCATGGAATAAAAACATAAGGATGCATGGGAATAGAGAGATAAGAGCAAGAGTAGCAAAGCTCAAGAAGGGGACAAGCAGAAGCACTTATTCCTAATGCCACAAGTACTGAATATTTTCATGAGCACCAAGAGTACCAACATAAACACAGCCTGGCTTTCTTCCTCTGAAATTTGAAGAGCCTCCAACATCAAACATTTTCATGGACTTCATTAATTCCCTACTTCATTCATATTTTAAGGAAAGAAAAATCTATAATATGAGGAAGGCTTGAGAAATGCTGAATTGAATTTTTCAAATGCACTTTTTTCCCCCCATTCCCCTGCTGATAATAAATATTAGCAACATTAAGAGCCTTCTTCCCTGCTTTAATGGAAAACTTTACAGACGTTTTATGCATGGTTTTGGAGCTTTTTAAGTATTCCCAGGATAGGTTACACTGACAAAAGATATTTTTCCCATTTTGTCATATGAATGCTAAAGGTAAAAAAATATTAAAAGAATAAAATTAAACAGAACCTCGAATTTAAAACTCTTGAGGTTTAAAGTCAACTTTGCCCCTCCTCAGAAGTGCTGCCTATTGAAATCCATTTCAAGAGGGGGACTACAGAGAACTGCAGTGGGACCAGCTTGCAATTGTCCACTGGAATGTCAGTAAGAACATAATGACTCTAGGCCAAACCCCAAATGATTACAGAACCACCTCCCCTAACAAAAAAATAACATAAAGACAACACAGTGCAGCCTCCTAGTTAAAAAAAGCAAAACAAACTGTGACTCTTCAATTGCTTCTGTCAATTATTATCTATTGCTTAAGCAAAATAAATTGGGAGACAATATGAAAGAACAATCCTGTGCCCTTTCATTTCTGCTTAATCTATAATCCATTAGTGGTGGGTTGAGGCAATCATTTTACGAAGCACTTAGAGAGCAGAGACCATAGTGCAAATAGCAAGTCTCTCTGAGAATGCAGAACTCTCTTCCTCTGAAAAAATGCAGTTAGAGTTCAAAACACCATAGTGACCACCTTGTTTTTTCATACACACATAATGTGCAATGACTCAATTGCTTGGAAGTGTTTGTCATATGAGCAGCACACAGCCTTTTCTTTATCAGCTCTCCAGAATGCGTTGTAGGTCAAAGGACAACCTTTTAAAGACTTAAAAAACACCAACACTGGAACTGGAGGATCTGATGGGGATTGCTTGAAACAGAAGGAAGTTATTAACATTATTGCTACTGTCAGTGTAGCAACGTATTTACATAGTAAAAAAAAACCCAAAAAGCTGAGCACTTCTCAGTACATGTAATGTGTTTTAGTTTGCCTAGGGCATGTCACATATCTGACCTTGGTAATATTCCCATGAGTAAACAACACAAGGTAGGTAGGAGTCAAATACAAAGACAAACCTCATCAACCTTTGTGAGTGGATCCTTTTTTCAGGCATGCAATCTCTCTTGATTGTTGATTGAGTCATTTAACTACTGGTTTTGTATGCCTCAAAGGTTTTCTCTCATCATCAACAGCCACATCTTTCACTTCTCAGTCAAATGTGTGTTTATGTACTTATAAGCCTTCTAGACCCAAGGATAATCCGTGTCCACTTCTTTCTCAGATATTTGGGATTTTTCTTTTCTTTAGTTTTTGGTGACTCATGGATTCTTCAGCTTAATGGGGATAGGACTTGAATGCGGGTGAACAATCTGCTGCAAGCAACAACCAGTTTACTCCTTCAGATGTTGCAGTTTCCTCTGCATCCTTAAGTCTAGTCCTCAGTTCAGCCAAATCAGTCTCTCCAAAGGTTATTAAGTCCATGTTGGTGATGAAGTCTCCATGTTTTGTGAATTAAGCTATCCACTCCAGCTGCTCACAGTGCAGTGTTCCTTCATGATAAATCCTTTTATCTGAGGAGTCCAACACACATTGCCAGCAAGTCAGGACCAAGACCCGAGTATGACTGCTCTCCATGAGCAGAGGAAGTGCAGTGTTGATGACAATAGGCTTTCCATCCATTCAGTTTCCTGTTTCTGTAAGAGCTGCAGGGAAAAGAAATAAACCTTAGATCATTCCTGCCTCTGCTTACCAATTCCCACACTCTTTTCAATGGCTGCAGTAGCTCTGCCCGTATGTCTCCAGAAACTTTGGACAGCTGACTGGACAGATATTTTAAAAATTCTTCAGATCTTTGCAATACACTCTTATTAGTTCACCTTTCTTAACACATCAATTAATTACTCTGCATACTTTGATCATGCTGATTTTTTAATGAAAAATCCTTAAAACTGTACAAACTGCTTTTGCTTGAGAAGAAGAAGGTGATAAATAGAAGATTTCTGCTCGTCAGATTAAACAGTAAAATATGCTTGATGTTTCAAAAACCCAAATCCAAATAAGCAAAGCAATCAGAAACAACCATTTGGTTGCAGAGTCTTTATATAATACAACGGGGTTCCATGATAGTTGTCAAAGCAGGACTGGAATCCCCCACTGCTGCACAAAACAGTTTGGTTACACCATATGAAGATGATAGCGTTTTTCTCCATGGAAAGCTAAAGTCCCTTTCAGTATTTCTCTATGTTAAGCTGTGGTGCAATATCCAAGTGCTTGTTCATAGTGAACAAGAAAATGTTGGGCCAAGATGCTTCATGTCAGAGCAGAATCTCTATGGTAAGATCTGTCCTTATAAGGGAGAACAATTGAAAAAGGCCGTATCTCTCTTTTTTTTTTTTTTTTTTTTTTTTTTTAAGATTTTTAAATTTGGATATAGCAAGAAAACACAGATAAGGTAATAAGTGAAAAGTCTCACCAAGCAAGGTCTGTCTTCTCTCAGCAGTTCGTGGAGCCAAGCCATAAAATAAGAAGAGGCGAAGTACTTCTGTGTCCCATACGCATCTCAAAAAGCAGATGCTCGGTTCCAAGATTTTTGTGTTATCAGCTGTGCTCCTAGGACTTTGCCAAACAAAAGATGCAAATAATGTGCATCCTTTTCTGAAGCTGAATGGGGGAGCATCTGAATTAGGAAACATATGAGGGCCTCCGAGCAACAATCCATGGAGCTGAAAAGGGAGCAGGCAGAAATTCTCTTGGGAGTCAGAGATACCTCTACACCTCTCCGTTCTTCACTAATGCCTTATGACAGCAGTGGTAAGTGGAAAAGCAGTTGCACTCTTCAGTCTCACGTAAAATATTTAGAGAGATATTGCTGACTAAACAGTGCTGCCTTTGGAAGCCTCCATGTCCCGTCTTCCTCCTGTACGATGCAGGACTCCTGTCCTGTGCAAATAGCAGCGTTTGGGAAGGGGACACGCTGCCTACCCGGGAATGACTGGGTTTCCACAGGCCTGCATCAGCTGCTCCCATCTGACCCCCCACGCCCTCCCTGCCTGAGGGAAAGCGCCGGGGCAAGGTGACACCGAAGGCGGCCCTGGATGGCACCTGCCGTGGGGCGGCCGTGCCGCGGAGCAGCCGGTGCTGGCGGCGGCCGCTGGGACACCCCAGGCCGCCCAGGATTGCCTCTTGCCTCCCCTGCGGGCAGGGCTGCGACCGAGCCCGGTCG
>VXAY01004091.1:1428887-1459690 GCA_013399855.1 Oxyruncus cristatus
GGTGCGGGGGCGGTCCGGGGGCGGTGCGGGGATGCCGCCGGCGGCGCTGCAGCACGGAGGGGTCCGCGGGCAGCGGGAGGCGGGCGGCAGCTCCTCCTTCCCCTCCTCCTCCTTCTCCTCCCTCGGCGGCGGGGTGGGCTCGGCCGCGGCAGCCGGGGTGCGCTGCCCTGCCGTGCCGTGCCGTGCCGCGCCGTGCCGCGCTGCCCCCCGTGTGCGATGGACTGGAAGGTGCTGACCAGGGAGCTCTCCCTCTACCTGGAGAGCCAGGTCCGCGTGGGGCTCTTCGGCTCCGGCGTGGGCTTGTCCCTGGTGCTGGGCTTTGGCGTCGCCTACGCCTGCTACTACCTCAACAGCATCGCCAAGGTGAGCGGGAGGGCGGCGGGGCGGGCGGGCTCCGCAGGTGTCCCGCCGAAGGCGAACCGTCCTGGGAAGGTCACCGCGACCCACCGCCCGCAGGGGAGGCGCCAGTGCTCTTCAGGCGAGGGGATCGGCATCTGGAATGGCTGGGGGGTAGGGTTCTGCGGCCGCGTCCTCCTCACACCCCCCGTCCATCCTCTGGAGGAGCCGCTTCGGGGTCCCGGCCGGCCGAAACCCCTCCCGGCCCCGGCCAGTGCATCCCACCCCTGCCCGGCGGGGGCTGCTGCCTCCGCGGGGGCCTCCGGTGAGCCCCGGGGACACTGGCCTGAGGTGAGGGATAGCTCCTATGGTCTGGGAGGATAAGAGACTCTGGCCTCGTGTGTCCCCAAAATGCAGTTGTACCAGGGAGAGAGTTTGGCTGGATGCCATGGTTTGGAAAGGGAGGTCAGGAACCCTCCTTCCACAACATAAACCCGACCTATTTAGTTTACTAGCAGGGCAGGTGATAAAGTAGTTTTTCTGTCCTTGTACTGCCGTCAGTACCATCCTAAGTACCTCTGGAGCCACTATAGCAGCGTTTTGGGGGCTAGAGCACTCTTGTACATCTCATCAGTAATGGTTTCACAGGTAAATTAGGCAATCGCAAATTACTTGGATACGGTGAACCTGATCAGATCTAAAGTGGCCCCGTGGTGAGAGCGCCTCGTTGAATGCTTAATCAGCTGAAAATACGCATATTAAAAGGTTTTTGACTGTTGAGGACCTGAGTATTGCCACAGTTCTTCAGAGAACACTGGGAACATAGCCTTCCTCTTCATTGAGAAGAGGGTACTTGATTTTGGTGAGAGGAGAAAAAAAGAAGTGAGGATGTGACACTACTGCTGTTTCTATGTAATAGTTTTCCTCAAAGTATCTTTTTTTTGCTGTATGAATGCTTGCACGTTGGAGAGTCACTGTAAAATAGAAATTTAAGAAATATGGTTGCTAAAACATGTTTGGTATACAGGGATCTTTCCATGTTAATTGGTATACAAATGGAAGCTGTAAGGAAATCCTCTGCATGCAGAGCATTATTAGAGATGAAGAACAGATACAGTCATGTACTGTAGTATGGGAGATGGGAGGAGCAGTGTCCTACCAGGTTAAATTAGGTACTGCAGGTGCATGGTCAAAGTGCATGCACGGATTAAATATAATTTCTATGCAGATCAAGAAAATGGACTTGGTAAAATCTTTCTCACCTACCGAGAGACGGTGGGGTTTTGCTTTGTCGGTGCAGATACAATGCTGGTAAAAGTAGAGCTAGATCACTGTGTTATTAGAAATAGGTAAGGGGTCCATTATGTTCAGTGGGTTTCACTTTTCAGTTGGGCATCTTGGCATTTCATTTGATTTTCGTTTACTTATCTCTTTACCATGGAAGGAAAAAGCATTGCAAATGATTTTATGAAATAAATCAGTTTACTGGGAGAGGATTTTAACAATTATTCATTTCTTTCTTTATTCATTTTTTAGTTTGTTTTATATGAATGCCTATGCCTGACTGTAGTCTCTCCTCCTAGAAACCCCAGCTGGTGGCCAGCAATGACCGCTTCTGCCGCTTTCTCGAGGAATATTGCCCTGTTGTGACAGAAACTTACTATCCCACGATCTGGTGCTGGGAAGGTCGGGTACAGACACTCCTGCGCCCCTTTATCACCTCTAGACCCCAAGTACAGTACAGGAAGTAAGTGCCCCTTTTTTTTAAGTGATTGATTTGCTAACCAGTTGTTACCTTACTCTGACCATGTCACAGCTACTGTCATTGCTCAGGTTTGTGCTTGTGTTTTTTTGCTTTATACCTGCCTTAACAACTTCATTGTGGATTCAATATGCAGTAGGTTTAAAAGGTCAGTGTTCCAAAATGGCCCTATTTTAGCTCAGAGAGTTTTGGAGCACTGAAATATTAGTGACAATATAGGAACTGATGTGGTTGTATGTTCATAGGATTACGCAGTGGTTGAGGTCAGAAAAGACCTCCAGAGGTCACTTTGTCTGACTTCCCTGCTCAAGCAGGGTCACTCAGAGCCAGTTGCCCCAGATCATGTCCAGATGGCTTTTGGTTTTCCTTGAGGATGGTGACTGCACAACATCCCTGGGCAGCCTGTGCCAGTGCTCAGTCACCCTCACATTGAAACTGTTTCCTGATGTTCAGAGGGAAGCTCCTGTGTTTCAGGTTGTTCTATCAATGGGTACCACAGAAAGGAGCATGGCTCCATCCTCCTTGCACCCTCCCTTCAGGTATGTAAACGCATTGCTAAGTTCCCTCTGAGCCTTTTGTTCTCCAGGCTGAGCAGTTCCAGCTCTCCCAGCATTTTCTCATAGGAAATAGGCCCCAGTTCCTTCATCATCCTTGTGGCCCTTTGCTGGACTCTCTCCAGTACGTCCATGTCTTCCTTGTACTGGGGAGCCTGGAGCTGGACACAGTTCTCTAGATGTGGCCTCACCAGTGCTCCACAGAGGGCCAGGATCACCTCCCTTGACCTGGTGGCAAGACTCCTCCTAAGCCTCCACAGCCTCCAGGCTGTTGGTCTTCTCCCCTGCAAGGAGAGAGCCAGCCAACATTGCTGGCTCATATTCAACATGGTGTCCACCAGGACCCCCAAGTCCTTTTCTGCCATGCTGTTTTCCAGAGGGCCAGCCTTCACCCTGTACCAGTACACAGGTTGTTCCTTCCCAGGTGCAGGACTTTGCACTTCCCCTCACTGAACTTCGTGAAGCTCCAGTCAATCCATTTCTGCAGCCTGTTGGGATTTCTCTGGATGGCAGCATAATTATCTGGCGTATCAAATATTCTGGTGTTTGAACGCCGTAATTTTGCAAAGGTCATGTAGTCTCTGTATCAGTCCATTAAACCAGCAAATTCTACCTTAACCACAGCATGGCCACATTCAGCCTTGTTTTGAATATACAGAACTTCATGGATTTTTCAGAATAACTTTTACCTGTGGTGTCTATATTGTGTTCTTTGATGCCTAAATTCAAAGAGGGGAAAAAAACCCTTATATTTATTGTTTGCCCTCAGCTGATCTCTCTCACACAGAAATGAGACTTAGCCTGGCAAATGAGGCATTTGGCACAAGACCTAAGGAGAAGTACTTTTATGCGCCGGAACCTGGATGCAACACAAGTTGTTTCAGCTCTGCTTGCATGGTAGAATAGATTTAGCATTTAGCAGCTTCGCTTAGTTTTGGTAACTAGGAAACATTT
Source organism: Oxyruncus cristatus (assembly GCA_013399855.1). NCBI lineage: Eukaryota > Metazoa > Chordata > Aves > Passeriformes > Cotingidae > Oxyruncus > Oxyruncus cristatus. The sequence continues at coordinate 1,432,494 of VXAY01004091.1, forward strand.
CAGTGGCATGGCCATGTCCATTTTTTTAGCACTTCTTGCATATTTCTATTTCAAGGTATGTGAGGGAAGAAACATAGTTCCATGGGGCAGTGCTTATTTTGCACCATTTGAGATTGTGTTGGCACTACACACCAGCATTTTATCTACTTCCTATTACTGAAAAAGGGCAAAGCTGAGCTAGAATCCAACAAGGGTCATTACCTTTAAAATCTGGAGTAGTTGCTACCAAGACTTTAAAATGAAAAATCAATTGCAAGGTAGGCATACATTTTGGTAGTTCCTACACCAGCTCTCTCGAACAGTGCCTTCATTGCTAGGAAGAGGGAAGATGCTGTATGTTGCTTAAAAAAAAAAAAAAAGAATGAAACCTTTTTGTCATTGTTTAATGCATGCTTAACTTCTTGAGATATTATAATATTTGTTGCATTATTCAGATATATGGTTTAAGAGTGCATTCTAGCAAGTTTGTGGAGATACAGGGTGGAAGACACAGTAGTGTGTGTCTGTGTTCTGCATGTTTAAAATGTAATGAAGTGCCATCCATTATATTCTGCTTCTTTGGATAAAGAGGAAAAAAAATGTGATAAGTGTTTATCACGTTGTCCAGTGTGCTATCAAAGGATTCTCAGATGATCCAAAGGAAATCTGCAGTACACCTACGGCCTGTATAAAACAGAAGGCAGTGCCAAAAGCAGCAATTTATAAAAGGCCAGCTCTTCCTTTACTGTGAACAGAAATTACTCCACAAATTGACTGTTCTAACTCCAGTCAGCTGTAGGTGTGACTCTTTCTGCGTGGTAAACATGCAGACATGCCTAGTCAGATGGCACTTTGAGTATTAAAACATAACAAAAAACGCAGAATTCACACCTGGTAATTTGTACACTGCAAGCACTCTTAATAGTGTGTATGTATTTTTCAGTCTAATCAGTGTTGTCTTGAAATGTGCCTTTCAGTGAGCTCATTAAAACAGCAGATGGAGGACAGATTTCACTGGATTGGTTTGATAATAATGACAGCTTATATTATCCGGATACCAGCACAAGACCCACCGTCCTGTTATTGCCTGGCCTGACAGGAACGAGCAAGGAATCCTACATTCTTCATATGATCCATCAAAGTGAAACGCTGGGATATAGGTGCTGTTGTATTTCATTGCTAGTATTTTGCTGCTTCTAATAGGATCAAATATAATTATGTATGTGTATAAGATGCCTTCCAAAGGCAAATGAGATCTAAATACATTAGTTTATGTAAGGAAGTGTTATTAGTAATAGTAATCATAGTGGAATTATGTAACAGGCAGTACATTTGGAAGGGCTGTTTTAGTATCTACAGATGTGCCTGAGAGATAGCAGTGAAAGTAAGCTAAGTCTGCATAGGGCTTTCACTGTTGCTTCTTAAATTATGATATCAGCATTTGTGTTAGCTTTTACACTTTCTAGAGAAGGAGTTTGTATTCAGCTCCAAGAAAGCTCATGTGGATGGGTTGCTGGCAGTAGGCCTTGGAGGAGGTCAGCTTCTGAATGCCAAAATTGCTTGATTCAGCAGCCTCAAATTCCTGGGTGCAGAAAGAAGAGTTAGCCTGCTCTTACTGTTGGTGTTTAAGGAGGAGGTCTGTCAACTCTTAATTGTCACAGTGTAATGTAGTTTTGTTCTTAAGGCTTCTGGTCAGAGTTGGGTAAAATAAGTGGATTAGTCGATGAGTAGACTCCTTTATGTAATCATATTGCTGCTGCTGCTGCTTCTGCACATCAAAATAAGTTTTCATTGTTCCAGAACCTGTATTTGGAATATTACATTTTGTCTTTGCAGATTGGCTTCTGGTACTGACTATAATAAGTTCTTCAAATATGTACATATGAGCTTTTATCTAAATCTCTGGCTATCTCTTCTCTGTTTGGAGGTTTGGATAACTGCTTTACTAAATTATGAAAGTAAAGTAGCACTTTAGCTGTTCAAAGTACTTTTAAAACCACTTTAAAACTGAGCAGTAAAAAATATCAGAGGTAGCCCTGAAATCAACAGCGTGTTACTGTTAATTTTTAAAGTATTCCTGAGAGTAACATCTGCATTTGATCACCTAAGAAAAGAAGGTAAAATATTAAAAAGGAGAGCTTTAGGTCAGATTTCAAGAGAATACTATAATTTCATTTTTCATCAGCAACATTTGAGAAAAATACCAAAATAAGTATTTTTTCTTGCCTTTAACTCATCTAAAATATGTATATATTATTTAACAACATTATTACAGTGAGATGGTGCTAGAGTAATAGAAAAGAAAGATTTATTAAGAAAGTATGGATCCTTAACTCATGGTAATACTGCTACATGATTCAGACTCCCACCAACACAGAGAAAACAGAAACTTACGCTGTACCAGACAGAAAAAAATCCCCAAGAACCTGCAACTTAGATGCAGCTGTCAGTATAATTTTGATTTGGCTCGTTTCTTGCAATTTAATACAGTTCTATAGCTTTGGAGGATGTCTGCACATGGATCTCTGACTTCCTTTTTCAGAGCACAGCTTTAGGCTCAGCCCTGCACTGGCAGAGCTCATGGCAGAGTGCAGGCAGGACATGTCTGTACCATCTTCAGGTAAACCCTGGGGTTCTCACCCTGCAATCTGACCTTGACCAGCAAATCACTGTCCTCAGTGAACTTGATTTTGGTATAAAGCTTGTTCTGCACAGGTCAGGGTCAGGCCCTAGGATCTGTAGGTCTGTAAATGTTTATGTGCTGAACTTATTCATAGAACTGGCTCGGTTTTCTTTACGCATTTTCTTTTTTGTGTGTGTTTAAGTTATCTTTTTAGTGAAATAAATAATGTGTATAATTGAATTTACTGTCTCAACTTTTAGATGCGTGGTTTTTAACAACCGGGGAATTGCTGGTGAGGATCTTTTGGTAAGGATGACTTCTGAGATAAACATCTCTCACTTAAAAGTGGTATATATGGAATCATTTGTGTCTGTTTGTACAGCTGGATTTAAATGAGAGAAACTCACAGCATGTGTTGAAAATCCAGAGAAGAGAATCTAGCCATCTGGTAGATCAATCGTGCCAATATTCATTTTTTATTTTAAAACTCTTAAGAGGCCAACTGGTCAACACACAATTTTTCTGAGCATTTAATTTTATGAAATATTTTCAATTACTTATATCTGTAACATTAACATGAAAAATGCTTACGTTTTTCTTTCAAAAAATACTGCAGAATATTTTACAATACAAATCCAAATATAAGCAATTGTAATTATGTTCCCAGTTGCCAATATGAGTTTAAAATAGATTTTGATATGGTAAAAAAGTTGTGCCATTAAAATTAATCCATATTGTGTGTTAGTGAATTAATGAACCAGATTTATACGGATAGCCATATCCTAGAAATTAAATGTGTGCTTGTATTTTTCTCAGCAATTCTGACACAAACTCAGCTACAGAAGACAGTTTTTTGTCTTTGGGACAGACATATCATGTTTCCTTAGAAATAACTGGCCATTCCTCAGATGAAGAAGTCTTGAAGCTAAACATTTTCTGCAGTAAGGGACAAGGCTTGATGAAATATTGCTGAATAAGCTTTGTTTCTTCATATGCGATTTGTTGACAGTTCTGCAGCTGGAATGAATGTGCATAATACTTGGTATTGTTTTACATTTTTTAATCCCCTGGTTTCAAACTTTAAAAAGCTCAGAATGTTTTCCCATAATCAGATAAAGCATTTCAATGCAAACATTGCCATGTTAAGAGTAGTTTTCTGCATACTTTTGCAGATGGATCTACAAAGCAGTTTTGTGACACACAAAGTCCTTATTGATGAATTTCTGAATCATTAAGAGAAAAGATCTCTTGTTTGGATGCATTGTGTGTATTTTACTGTAATCGGATTTACATCTTTAAGCTTTATAAGATCTTGCAGTGAAACAAACCAGCTGAAATTATCACATTTTCTGCAACGGGATTTCTACATTTTAATATAAAATCCCTAGTTAATGAGTTTGAAGCATGGTTGAGCACCACAGTAGAAATTAGTTATGTAAACAGTTCTTTTTCTAGTCTCTTTAAAGATCGATTCAAACTTATACCAAATAGTAGTTACTTAAAGAATGCTGTTTGCATTGGTTATTGAAAGTTACTGTGAATTATTGCTATGGAATAATGAAATATTAGATTGCTCACAGCCAGTGTAAGCTAAGATGTGTTTTAAAATATACAATGATTAGAGAGAGAGATATGTTAAATTATCAGAAATTAACTGAAGTTAAAATGCAAGATATCTCTCTTGTTCTATAAACTTTTAATCAACTATACTTTCACTTAGAATACATTAGACCCTAGTTACCAAAATAATTTATTTTTCCATGTAAACTTGTCAATTTAAATAAAATAAAACACATTCACACTGTTAATAGGGTGTAAAACAGTGAGGAGTGATTCCTGTGGATGAGAACTGGCAATGCAACATAAATGGAAATTAAAAATGCCTTCAGTTTTAATTATCCAGAGTTAGCTTTTCTTTCAATTTTTTAATCTTTGACTTCAACATTTCAATATTTTTGATAAATGTATTTTAGGTAATTAGTTTTATCTAAGTAACCTTGTTAAAATCGCCCACAAATAGTCTGGCTGTTTAACGGAAAGCAATTTAAAAAAACAGCCTTGAAATACATTGTTGCTTCAGGCAACAAATACGTTCCATTAATTCATAATGATGTATTTTTATACTTAGTTTTAATGTTTGTAATGAAGTTTGGCAGGTCAGTCACTGCCGATAGTTAAATCAACATCACTAACATGTTACTAACAACTCCTAAGTGAAAAGCTTTCTTTTGCTGTAGATGAAATCTGAACAACACTGTTAGAAAAAACCTTGTTTTACTGTGATAAACGGACTTGTCTCCCCGATACTGCTCCATTTGGTTCCTCAGATTGTGGCCTGTTCCAGGTGTCTGTGCAGATAAGACTAAAAACTGTGCTTATCCTTCAGTAGCAGGGAAGGGGTTACCCAAATCTTAGTGATGCCAGTGGAAGTCATTCCTAGTCTCAATTTGGGATTTAAAGAGTCGCTAATGATAGACAAAGAAGGCATTATATATGTGTTTCATTACTTTAGTTAATAGGATATTTTACTAAATTAGGTAAACATCACAGGGGAATTTATTTATCTGTTTATTTGGTTGTATTTCATGTAGAATCTAAATATTGGTTACTTTTTAAGTGCTGGCTGTCAGAACTTGAAATCTAATGTTTGCTTTTGCATTTGGATGTGGGTGAAGATAGTTAAATCGTCCTTATAACTTCCTTTTCTGTAAATCACAGCCTTTATGATATGTTTCCATTTCCTCAGGGTATTTTAAAAATATCAGTGCCTATCTAGTTCTGATCTAGTTCTATCTAGTTTAGCTCACTGCTATCTGTTCAGATTTCATCTAATGACCTGGAGGTCGCATATGCTGAAGATATCTGTCACCTCTTTTATTTTGTAATGATAACATGTATAACTTTTTGTCCATCTACTCGTGAAACGCTCTGGGTTTGTATTTGCCACTCAGCAAAGCTTCGTGATAAATGCTAAATTTATCTTGTTATATAAATGATCCACTGTTCAGTTTGCTTTGCCCTTAAAGGATAATACAAAAGCTTATGATGGCATTTTTTCCCTCTTGACTCCTTATAGACACCAAGGACTTACTGTGCAGCTAACACAGAGGATTTAGAGGCCGTTATTCATCATGTACACAGCCTGCACCCCTCGGCTCCGTTCATGGCAGCGGGTGTTTCTATGGGAGGGTAAGGTTATGTAACACAAGTCTCAGCTTAACTGTGGTTGTAAAATAAGACTTGTTGTAGCCTTTGAAAGTCTCCTCTGCAGTACTTGCGTTACCTACTAAACTGCAGCTAACTTGGGTCTGCCTCCAACAGTCAATATGCAGAAGACTTTTAGAAACTTCTTCATGTCTTTGAGCCTTTTAGCTCTGTATCGGGGAATGTCGAAATTAGCCAGCATTCAAAAGTTAGAGGGGAATGGGGAAAGACAGAAAACAATGGCAGAGAGATTGACAGCCAAATAGGTAGGTATTACAATCTTTGGAAACTATGGAGGCTGTCTTTGGAACAGAGGGATAAAAAATAGGAACTAGAGCTAATATACCACGTTTCACAGCAACCTCTGAAATGACAAGATTTATCTTGTTATTCACTCTGTTTGGGTTCTGCAATGTGTGGATAGATCAGGCTGGAAGAGATGTGGGTATCTGCTCTGTCTGGCTCAGAAGCGAGAAGTAGTATTGTTATTGAAACCAGTATTGGTTGATAGAGCATGTGGTATTAAGACTTGCTGTGTCCTGGCTGTTCTCCAGAAAGCACAGCTAGAACAGACAATGATAGCGCAGTTTCTTAGGAAAAAAAATCACTGCTAGAATCTAGAAGAAATGTTCAGGCAGCCTATTGAACAAAAATCATAGCAGAGGAGAATTTTCATTAGAAATACTGCAGATACAGTGGTAAAGTCCTGAGACTGCCCACTCTCTGATAAATTTTATAGAGGGTGGGTAGATATGGCCCTGTATATTGACATTAATCTACTAATGACTTGTAGGACCTTTGGGATAAATAAATATTTGTTCAAGCAATATAGTTATTGATAACTAAATAATTAACTTGGAAGCTTTTTAATCAGGCCAACCATTTTCCATTCATGTTACAGGGATTTTGCAAATGTCTTCAGTATGAAGACATATAAATGCTCCAGTATGTGAGTATCTTATCTTCCTGGGAAGCCCAAAATTTGGCACAGTACTCCACATACAATTGCATAAGTGTCAAATGCGGGAAAATAATAATTTCCTTAGACCTGCTTGTTGTGCTCATACTGACAAAGCACAGCATATCATTAGTTGTCTTCATTGCTGCGAGAGTGCATTGTTCTATTTGCCCAGGTCTTTTTCAGTTGCTCTCTATCCAGTCACTAGTCTTACTTAGGTGCTGGACTTTGATTTTACTGTGTTTCTGCCAACTCATTCTGCCTGTTGAGGTCCCTCAGAATGGCAGCGTTGTCTTCCAGTTCAGTAGCCATTCCCTACAGTTTGACCTGCAAGCTTCCTAAGGGTGCATTCCATCTCATCATCCAGTTGGTGAAGACTTACACAGTATGGGCCCCATTACTGCCTCCTGAGGAACACTACCAGTATCTGGACCAACCACTCCATTGCACCTCAAGTTCCTGATCACAATTTCTAGAGCCTACTGGTCTAGTCAGTTTTCCATGCATGTTGCAGGTCACCTATTCAAACCATGCTCCTCCAATTTGACTATATGGAGACCATGGAGATTGTCAAAAGCCTCGCTAAAGTCAAAATAAGCAACATCCACTCTTTTCCCTTAATCATTGAATGATGAGTGAGCTCATCATAGAAGGCAATCAGGTTGCTCAGTCATGCTCTGCCCTTGATAAATCCATACTGTCTGTTACTAGTCATCTTCTTTACCTTGACATGCTTAGAAATGGCTTCCAGAGGATATTCCCAAAGGGCTGTGGTTAGGCACTCCAGCCTGTATTTCCTCCTCCTCCTTGCAATTCTTGTAGATGGGTGCCTCTTTTTTCAAGCATGAGAAATATTCAACAGTTGCCGCAACCTTTCAAAAGTGGTAGACAGCAGTCTCATGATGACATTGGCTACCTCCTTCTGGAGGTTTGGTGCACTTCACCTGGTCCTGTTGGCACGTATATGCCAGGTTTGCATAACTGGGCCCTAATTTGGGCGCCAACTTGATCTTCTCCCTAACTTCTCATTCTCCCATACTCTGCCACGAGGCACAGGGACTTGGTAGGCCTGAGAACCAATTTCAGCAGTAAAGACAGGGAAGACAGGTAGCCACTCCTTTTTTACAAATCTTTAGTCACTAGGTTCCCTGCTCCATTCAGTAGTGATCCCAGGAAGGACAAAAGGCTGGTCAGCCTAACTTCACTTCTTTGGAAAGATCCTCTGGAAGCCATCTGCAAGCACATGAAGGATAAGAAGGTGATTGCATTCATCAAGGACAAAGCACAGCCAGGTGATTTGCCTGCCTTCTATGATGAAATGACTTCTTCAGTGATGAGGGGAAAGAAGAGGATGCTGTTTGTTCTGAGTCTTTTTTATACCAAAAGACTTACAGAAGCCTTTCTTGTTGCAGAAACCTTTCTCTTGCAGTCCAGTATATCCCTTGCTTGTGCAGGCTTAAGAGCTGGACTTGATGGTCCCTTTCACCTCAGCACATTCTGTGATAATTTATACAGGACAGATTTGCCCAGTTAAGAATTAAAACAAACATTCACTTCACAGACATGTAAATTAAAGGCCACTTGTTCTATTGTTCTTCAATAAGTATTGTTTTGGAAAGGGACTTTATTTTCTAACATTAAGATTCCTAAACGTTCTCTCTATGACATACACTCTGTGCATTCTGTTAGAGAAGTGGTCTCTTCTACTACTGCAACTTTTTTTTTATTGGTATATTGGACTGCTGTCTTATGATCTGCTAGGTAGTGCACAGGGACAAAGTCTCTGTGATAGCAGGCTGATTCATGATGTCTTTGCTAAAGGTTGCTGTCTCCTGAAGTACAGCAGATGAAGCCAAGGTACAGAATGTTGGTGGTCCAGGGAGCTATATTAACAGTTAATTGTAATGCTTTGTGTTAAAGGCTTGGTATTAAAATGGTGGTTGTAAACTTTGAGGTCTCAGGCAGTAAAGTAAGACAGCTTTTCTGTATTTTTCTTTTACACTTCCCTGCTATTTTATTTTTTCTACATTTGAAGGGTCAGAGACTTGTGACCTCTCCCCTTTTTCAACACAAGTATACATTAGCAGTAGAGACTGTAACTTGCAATTGGTCAGAAAGACAAGACCTAAGTCATTTATTTGGCTCATAATTTTGTTTCTCTAGTTCTATTCATAATCTAAGACATCGTTCTTTACATACTGTGTGTTATAAAACAGCTGTGTTCTCTCATATGTGTGAGGTGGGGTAATGGCACTACTTTCAACTCAAGGGACTTATTCCTAGTGAGGCAGGCATGCCAGGGGCAACTTGCATTTTTCAGGCACGTTTATCAGATTTAACACATCAGGATGACCCAGGCCTTTTAAGATGGTAAAACTAACTAACAACATGGGAATACCTGTACCATGAGTAAGAATCATTTGTTTGACCTTTTCCTCCCTTTAGTGATATAAATGAGACTAGTACACCTTTATTTCTAAATGCGTTCCTACCCACACCCTACACAGTCCACCAGTCTCCTCTCTGAGGAGTGAGAAATTAAACTTCATGTGTCATGCGTTGATTACATTGGCTGACTTTTAGCTGTATTAGGCACAACTGTAGGGCTGATACAAGAAACCATTGAAAAACAGACAAAAAGATAACTGACTGTTATATTTACTCCAAATTGAAGCAAACAATTTGATAGTATATGTGTTTCTGTTTTTCGTTTCTGTTCGTAGCATGCTTCTTTTAAATTACCTGGGCAAAACTGGCAGAGACACTCCTTTAATGGCAGCTGCAATTTTCTCTGCGGGTTGGAATGTTTTTGAATCTGTAGAATCTCTGGAGAAGCCACTAAACTGGCTTCTGTTCAACTATTACTTGACCACTTGTCTACAGTCCTCTATCAGCAGGTGAGTTGCCTACTGAACTACTTAGCAAGGTGGAAGGATGTTAGCATGAGATCTACAGCAGGTGTAATAATCTTGGCAAAATCAATGCTGTAACAACACTTGGCATAGCTGTTCTGTGCACATTCTTCGGTAAGTTTTGAAATCAAAAGGATCTTTGCAAGAAAGATTGTCATCAATGTGGCTAAATTTATCTACTTGTCAAGAGGCTCCGCACAAGCCCAATGTATTTCTGTGTTTATAGATGAAGTAAATGGATTTTTAAAATTTTCAGACATGGACAAATTGACTTAAGAGTATATATGTATATATACTAATTCTTTTAAGTCAATGTTGACTGCAAAAGCACAGAAAGGGCTAGTTCATCTTTTACTTTTTAAAACTAGGGTGTGTTTTGTGATCTCAAATATTAAGTTCTCTTATCTATGGCATTTCTCTCATGGCTTATGCAGATTTTTACTGTGTTGGTAGATGTGCCTGCATATGAATGAATAATTCTTCTGCTCTTGAATTCCAGACAGATTTTTATTATGACAGAAAATTAAAACCAACAATGTTCTTGTTAGAAAGTTACTTCTGTAATGTATCTGTAAAGCAGAGGACTTCTACATCTGTTAACACAACAAAAAACAAGCCCTCTTTTCTCTCCTTCTTTTTAGGCATCGACAAATGTTGGAGAAATTATTTGATATGGATCTCGTGATGAAGGTATGTGAAAATGTTATTTCTGCTTTAGTTGGATGCTGTTTTCCAAATGCTGACATAGTTCCCTATTTGAATTCTGTACTTCAGGCTAGAACGGTTAGAGAATTTGATAAGCAGTTCACTTCAGTCATGTTTGGCTACCGTTCAATTGATGATTACTATGAAGATGCTAGTCCATGTCGCAAGCTGAAGTCAGTAGGAATTCCAGTGTTATGTCTAAACTCTGTGGATGATGTTTTCTCACCAGGTCATGGTAAGTTTAGGCTTTTTAAAATATATTTATCTGTATATGCAGTCATTAAGACAAACTATGTAGGCTTGAGAATGAACTCAGACCTATATGTAGAGATCTATTTAAATGTTACTTGTACATAGGATCAAAACTTCCACAGATTTGCAGTTTACCTAAGGTATAAGACACATATAAAACAGCTGATGATGGAGAGACCTGATTAATACAGAATGCAGAAGTATATGGGGTGGCCTCATTAACCATTAATGGAGTCTTTACAGTTAAAAGAGAAATATGCATATTTAGGCTGTGACTTATCTCACTATAAGGAAGATATCAGATGTAGTACCCTCTCAGAAGCATCCATTTCTATTCACCAAGTACAAAGAGAACCTATAAAAAGGAACTCAGATTCAGGTGTCTGGATTGTAGACATTCAGAGCTCCATGCAAGTGAAAACAAGAGGGTTTTTTTATTGCCGTTTTTTAATCAGTCCCTACAAAGAATATTTGGGAGTCACTTACGTTTCAGATGGCATGAAATTCTTAGCTGTTGATCACAGTACCACCTCCAGTGCCTGAAAATTAAAAGTAAGAAAAAATCTAACTTAGCATGTAGGCCAAAATCTAGGGTAAGGGAAGAGATACACAAGGTGAGCTCCTAGAAGGAGGCACACTGAAATTAATAAGAATCTAACTAGAAGATGAAACAGCAATATCAGCTAAATAACTGTCTGAAAACTCTGGGTTTCCATTTGCTTCCTATTTTCTGCCAAACACCTGATCATTTTGAACATTTTGCTTTTGCTCTGTAGATCAAAACCCTGTTGCTATCTGTCCTAAAAAAGATATGCTAGTTCCTGCTGTCTGTGTATTGGTTATAGTGTCTGAGAAGAGAGGGAGAACAAAAACTAACGTAGAGGAAAACCACTAAAATGAACAGCTGGTTGAGGCAACGGTCTCCAGCAGTGAACACCTGACACCTTTAAAACTTAGTTAAGGCACTTGATTTATTTCAGGGAAATTCTCTTCTGCCACCACAAGTGAAGTGAGATTCTTGCAGAATGAGTCATGAAACCAATGTGAGCAGATAAACATATTAGAACACGCAGAGAATGAAGGAATTGGAAGAGACCCTTTGTGTTGTTGCACTGTTTTATCTGCGTGCAGATGTACAGCATATACAGGAACATGCACAAGCATTACTGTTAATAGTTTGAAGACCTGTTAGAGACAAATGTGACATGAGGAGAAAAGCACCACTCCAGTAGTGTGCACTAGAAAGAGACAGTCTGATTTCTTCTCTTGAACAAAAAGCATGAACAATATAAAGAGGAGACAGCCACCTAATATGAAGGAAAAAATGGTGACTCTGGATTACCCAAACTACCAATCCCTTACACTGGCTGAAACAGGCTTAAAAAACAGCAAGATCTGAGTCAACACAACAATATTATTCCAGAATACTACATACACCTTTAACAATTGCTGATTCAAGGACTTTGTGAGACGGAGTTAGTCCCTTTGTGTTTACCAGCCTCTGTGGGATTTTTTTTCCCCTTGAAATTGGACAGCTGCTCGTTCTCTTATCAGCTTGTAATGGCCTGGACATAAGAATGGATGGGTCGAGACCCTAAAATCTACGTCCAAATACAAAATCTGACTAGTGATTCTGAAGATAATCTTTTATGGGTCTTATATCATACTGCAGGGTGGGTGATGTGCTGTGCCACATTTCTTTCATTAAGTATCTGAGAGAGGGAACACTGGCTTCATCTCTATGCTTAGCTCTAGCTTAGTTTGTGGTTTTGTCCTACAGTGAAGTAGTAACTGTGGCAGGAGTAAGCTACCTAGTTAGCATGGTAACAACAGCAGTGTACCAGACAGTGTGCCTCTGTCCCTGAAGGATTTAGCCTTTTCCAGCCTATTATCACTGGGACTGGGACATTTGTTAGCTAGATGAAAGCTAGTGCAGATACTCCATCCCCTTTTAATTTTAGAATACAGCCTCCAGCTCTTAAGAACCAAGTATTGATCTGACCTCATGAAGCTCAATCTGAACACAAGAAAACACTTTTTTTTACTGTGAGAGTGGTCAAATAGAGAGGCATAGAGAGGTTGTGGGATCTCCATCTATGGAGACAGTCAAAACCTCACTGGACATAGCCCTGGGAAACCTGCTCTAGGTAACCCTGCTTGAGCAGGGGCATTGGACAAGGTGTCCTCAAAGTCTCCTACAGCCTCAAAGGTTCTGCAGCGGTGTAGTTTGACTAGTCAAAAGATGAGTGCCCTAGAGTACAGCTGTACCAGATCTTTCCACCCTTGAAGATGTTTTTAAAAGTAACACAACTCTTGGTGAACAGTGGAATGGTTGCTTGTGTAAGATTAGTCTCAAACCTATTATGAGAATGCCTTAGAAGTCTCGCAGTGTAGAGGGGGGTAAGGTAGAGCACCCGCACTTCTGAAACAAGAAGTGTTAGAGTCTGTTCTAATGACTGTCCATCTTCTCCTAAATTCTGACCCTAAACAGCCTTTCTCCCTGAAAATATTTGTGTTATTAGGCATTCATTTGTTCCTTGTTCACAGAGTTAATGCTGTTAGCCATAATCCATTGTCCTTGTGGTGACTAGTTTCCCTTAGAAAGAGTCACCAGGACAATGTTGATTTACAGCTAATAGTACTTCTATGTGTCTATCCTTGGCTCCTTTTTCTTTTGTGCTGGGCACCCTCAATGTGAATCCTTGTGCTGGCAGGAGACACAGAGCACCTTGATTAGCAGCCTAGGATTTATATCTGCTGCCATTAGTTACTGGACTTCATTCATCTTGACACTTTTGTGAGCTGTTTTATGTTAGCAAACATAAAGGGCTGGTGTTACTCTTGGAGGCGACTTTATGCTGGCAATGGGTTTGGTTTTTTCTGACTTAAAAATGTGTGGACACACGTAAGCCAGTGACAATCAGAGGCAGTTTCCACTCACAACTGCATAATGGATTCAAAGGCACAAAATTCATTCTCATCCAGACCCCAGCCTTTTATTGACTTTGGGAACCGGTTATTTCATGCTTCATCTCTCCCAGTAATACCTACCAGCTTTTAAGCTACCTTCCACTTCTGTTGTAGATAGCTGTAGTTTCCAAGAGCTGGGAAACAGGCCTAGAAAACTCATCAGGGAGTGGAAAAGCCATGCCAGAATTCCTTTGTGTTTAAATAGTCTCCATAAAGCCAGACACATCTATCTTCCTATAACAGAGCTTGAGGGATACAAAACCAAGTCACTACACAATGTGGATCTAAAGAGATGCTTCCCTTAAAAAGTGTTACTTCTTACTACCTGTTCATTCCTTCTCGTGTGCTTTTTGGTACGCTTTGTACTTCCCAGCAGTTATTTTTAAATATATTGTGAAAATGTGCCATTTGATCTCAATCCAGTATTAGGAAGAAACAATAATTTTCAGTCCTTCCTTAATGTTGCTGTTTAAAGTTCATAGAGCTTGGCAGCTGATGTATCTGTAGATTTAATTCTGGAATGCAGTTCTCAACGTTGCATAATACTAACTAATAAAAACAAATGCTTTCTTCATTGCATGACACTTCTCTTGCCATAACTAATTTAAACAAGCTATTGTTTCAGGAAATATGCAATAAAACCAAGTCAAGCCCTTTTATTTTGTCAATGTGAAAAGTAAATCAGGAAGATAGCAGTCATTATCAGTGTCACATTTAACTTTTCATCCGAAGTGGCATTTTTCTCCTCAGAGACTTTAAGCAGCGTATTAGGCATCTGACTTAAATTTCACTATACTAATGCTCAGCTAATTGCTGCTAGTGAGCATTGTGCCCGAGCTGGAAGCCTGCCCTTGGAGCTAGGTACCATGCCAGCTCCCTCCTGATCCACTGTGACAAATAAGTGCATGTCTGAAGCTTGGTTGTACATTTTATTGAACTCTCTGAACTTTTTCTGTTCCCCTGAATCCCAACTTGAAGTAATTGCTCTTAGGTGTTGTTTTGCACCCTGTTATGTAAACAGCACATTTGAATGAAGTTGTTGGGAGAGACGAAATTGCCAAGGAATGGCCAGACAGATAACAATTGAGGTAAAAGTTTAAGGAACAGAGAGAAATCAACCAAACAATGGAGCATTTGACAGTAGTGACTTATTTAAGCTGATGCTGCTTCACGTGTATGTTTTTCTTTTGTTCTTTTTTAAAAAATACTTTTTTGGGGACAAAGAATGTACAACAAATTTGTTTTGAATTAAGTAATTGTGCACAAATGTATTTACATTTTGGTTCTGTGATCACAAATAACAGACCTATGCCTGCTGGATCAAACAGCAGTATAAATTTTGGCCAGTAGAAACTGAAGTACAAGGTTACATGCTGACAACAATGAACAATGGTATCTTTTGGCATGCCATCCTATATCCTAGAGTGCATCACATCCAGTGCTCCATTCATCTGCCCTTTACATTGCAGAATTTGCTCTGTTGCACTGTGGTTTTATTTATTGGATGGCTAACAGTCCCTAGAAGCAGCCTTAAGGGAAGTACCACACCACTGCCAAGCATCATTTGCATTTTGGCTCTGGAGAGCAACACAATATATTCAGTTCTCTCCCGAGAAGCTGCAGAGCAAGAAACTCTGCCGGGGAGGAGTTACACAGATGAATAGGGACAACTTCAGTATGGGGAAGATGACATTCGTAAAGACCTGCGTGTGGCTTGCACCTTACGTGGCACAGAAGATAACCAGCATCCTAGTGCAGGATTGGTAGGCTTCTTGGAAAGAGCTACTGTAGCTGTTTGGAGGCAGGCAGCACATGGCACCCCCTACAGTACTGCCAAGCAGTTTGGGAATGAATAACCACCAGCAAACCAATTTGGGAGGTATGATTATGCTGGCAACCTCTGAATGACAGGTATGCAGAGGTCATAGTGAGCTTTGCCTGTAAGGGGTTTCCCAGCTGAGTTGGTGCAGCGGAGGAGATATTTATTATCATCTCCCTTCCAATCCTCCAGCAAAGCAGTTTCTTACTAGGAAAGGATGTTTCTCTCTACACTTTTGACACTAGTCTGCCAAAATGACTGTCATGTCTTTGCACATGGCTAAGATTAGCCAGTGAAGAGGTATGTTCGGACCAGTAAGCAGTTGATCATGAATCCATTAGGACCAGTGGAGTTCTCTGATTACTGGAGGTCAAGTCTGTCCCTCCTCACACATTCCTCCCCATTCCCTTGCACAGAAGCCTATTTATTAGTCCCCTCAGTGACCAGGGAGACAGTTGCAGAACGGCTGTGGAAAGTGTGATTCATTGCCTGAAGCAGTATTGGAGTTTGCGTCTGATCCCCACTTTTCTATTGGGATTCTGTTTAACGTGGCCCACATGCTACTGGAGGGAAGAGGAGCAGATGGTTTGGTACAGATAAGTAGGCAAATTCCTGTGCAGTCGGCAGAAGCTGACATGAATCGCAGCCACTCTCTTTGTGCACGGCGATGTGTTCATCCACAGAATCCAAGAAAGGCAGATCAGAGATTGCTTAGCAGATTAACGCAGGCAAAACTCCCGACGAGCACTTGCTGAGTCTGAAAATGATGCAAGTGTTGGATTGCAGGAAATAATGCACTGTTTTCTGCATCTCTTGTTTTCAGCCCGTGCTATTCCTCAGACTAGGCTTTCACTTCATTGACTTTTTAGTCTTTCCTCAGCTTTCAAAGACTGAGATACTGCATACAGTATTTCCAGTTTTCCAACTGAACAAAGGAAAAGCCAAGGACTTCTTGTAGAGACAGTAAGAAGCATGGCTCCTTCTACCTACCAAAGAATCCGAATCACTTAGTAAATGCTGGAATCTAAAAATGCATGCAAATTTGAAAGGAGGGACAGAGTGGAAGAAAAGGATAGCACTGATTAGCAAAGAACCTCACGTATTCTGCAAGGGAATCCCCATTGCTTTCTGGAGCTCAGTCTGTGCTCCACCAGGCCATGGCCTTGTACCTTATATTATGGGAAGGAACCTTGTAACACACATTCATAACAGACACTAACCATGCTACGCAGACAGTTGGTTTAGCATTCGTGCTGAGACCCTGGAGTGGAACAGAGCATGTCATTCCAGGCACTGCTAGTAAGGACCTCTGAGGCACAGTCTGCTCCCCTGACTCTACAGGTCCAGTGCTTCTGCCCTGATCTATTTAAAGTTGCACAGCTGTTCACCACAGTCACTGCACTCAAGTTCTTATTCTGGCTGGGGGTCCTTTTTTGGCTAAGGAAGGGGTTACTCTGTGCTCTTAGTCTAGTTGCTGAGAACAAAGGCAAATGGGCATCTGAAGCACACAGCAGTGAGTCTGCCAACATCCAGATGAGAGTAAGGAACATCTATAATGAAGGTAGTAATATGCAGGGATAGTGACTATTCAAGGATAATGACCTTTGAGATAGCAAATATATAAAGGGGTAAAGGAACAGACTCCTAGAAATAGGAGTGAGTGGGAGGTGTCTCTGAAGGAAGTGCAGTCAGAAAGGGACATGGACAACTGGGCCCCTTCCAAGCTGAACCTGATTAAAAATCTCACTTCAAAAATACTTTAAAATAATTGAGGAAGCAATAGAAATCGTATTAATAACTTGCTGCTTTGTATTGTAGTGCCAACGCATTTTTACTTCAGCAGTGTAGGACTTAAAATCAGATTTATTTTCTTGTGGAGTCATAAACTTTTTTAGATAACACAGTGAAATTCCTGCTACTCCATTAATTTTTTTTTTTTGCTTTATTTTTTCTTCATTTTTCTTTTGCTGGTTTTCTTTCTGTCAATCCCGAATAATCAAAAAATCTGTATGATTTTTGTTTCTTTCTCTTTCATATATTACTTGAAAACTAGAACTTAGTAAGGCATTCTTTCCTGCAATGTATTGAGATTACTGCTTGTTCAGGAGTACATTTAACATACCTAAAATGCCAGAGGAATTTGCTTAAATAATTTTTATAGATCTGTGGAGTTTGCACTCTTGATATAGTTCCACATGATAACAGGATCATCCCGTCACACCAGAATACCATTTGTAAAGTCACATGTTCTCTCAGTTGTCAGTCTGTGCTAGCTGACCTTTATTTTCCTTCACAAAGGGAACTGCCCAGGTGTAGCATTGATTAAGCCACGCGTCCATGCGTAGTCTTAACAGGAGGCACTGAAGCCTCCCCTCCTGCACATTTCCAGATCAGTGCATATCTCAGGTGTCATTCACTGATGACTCTGAGCTAACTGTAGGCCATCAATGAAATGGCCACCTCATCAGAGGTCTCATCTGGCTGTGTCTGCCGCCATTCACGTATTTGCATTAACATGGGGAACCAGACCCGGAAGCTGAGCAAGAAAACTAACCCAGCAAAAGAAAAAACCTTGTAATGCCCACTCTAATTATCTAAATTCTAAATAAAGTAATTTCTAGCAGTCACTAGTAGAGAACCACTAACCTACTGGGTGACACAGAGCAGCTTTCTGTGTCCTTGTACAATTGTTTGCCCTTCCTCTTTTTATCTTGTGTATTAGATTATGAGCTCCTCAGGGCAAGAACCATCTCCCAGTGTGTTTGCATTGTGTGTTCTAAATGTGCAGGTGTAAATGTATGGCAAATCAGATGTAATGATAATGACCCAGGATAAGGTGATAGCATATCTTACAGACCAAATCTTATTGTGAGATTAAAGGTTTTGTGTTTGGAGTCTCATACAAAAAGAATGGGATTTTGCAATTAAGGTCCCAGTTCCTCAGCTTTTCTAAGGCTCAATAGTGCAATACCAGTTAAAAACTACAGGCTTGACTGTCCTTTTGCTTACACTATTTATAGCAAACCCTAAGTATGCATTAAGGTGGGCGCTGTCCCATCAGTGGGACTGAAAGAAAGATGAAGCTGAAACTTTTACAGCAGCCAGAAAAAAATAAAAAAAAAATCACACAGATAAAGGTGAGTTAATGGTGAAGAGAGAAATGGCTTTTAACACAGCTGTGGTTCTAAATCCTGTGGTACATTTAAGCAAATGTTAATGTTGTGCCTGTTTATTCAGACATGATATGAGAAAGCTTTAAGAGAAATTATTCAATGTCTAGCATTTCTTAGAAGGATAAGGACTTAAAACTTTTTTTCCCCCCCCTTTTAGCTATACCAGTAGAAACTGCCAAACAAAACGCAAACGTTGCTTTGGTTCTGACTTCGTGTGGAGGCCATATTGGTTTTCTGGAAGGAATATGGCCAAGGAAGTGCACTTACATGGACAGAGTCTTCAAGCAGTTTGTGCAAGCTATGTTTGAGCATGGAAATAAAATCTTAAGCATGTAGCTTTGGACCACTAGCATAGCACAGTGGCACATTCTGACAAGGGCAGTTAAGCTTAGTGCACAAATTTTAACTCCTGTAAGCCAGCAAATGGATAAAGTCCATTACTACATGCAAAAATATTTTTGCCTAAGATTTTGTAGCAAGAAACTAAATATTATGTTGTCACTTTTATATTTATTTTTAATATGCCTTACTAAGAATGACCTTAAATGAAACAGCATTCTGCATACATCAAATTGCACTTAACCAAAACTATCAAGTAGAGAGATTATAATTCCTCAGGATTTTAATTTAAACCAGTATGTATTTAGGAGACTTAATTTAGATGGCTTTTAATATTAGAATGGCGACACTCAAAATAGCTTATATTATCCTGTCACACATAGTACAAGTTGGCCCATTCCTTAGGGCAGCGATAGTGAAAATCTTAACATATGAAAACAAAAGGAGGGAACAAAAAAAACACCGATTCTGCAAATAAATCAAAATTTCAGCATGTTATTCCCTAGCATTAGATTGATACCTGCTTTTGCTGTTCTGCCCTGAGAATATTCGGATTTAGGGCTGGTTATTGTTTTTTAGACTATGTCAATGCCATACTTGTCTTACATGATTATTTTTTAAAGAGCTAATTTATAGTGTTTACATATAACCAAAAGATTCCTTTAAAACAGTACTGTAATAACTTATGTAATTAAAAGACATCTTGCATTTCAAATTTTATGTAAACCTGGGTGTTGTCATATAAGTAATACATGCTTCATATAACTGGTAAACTTGATGATTCAACCTTCTATGTTTATATTACCCTGCAAGAACATTTCAGTTTTAAAGAATAAGCATTAGAGCATTGGGAAATTATGATATAATCTGCTTTAAATTAAAAAAAAAAAAAATCCCAGTTTTTTGTCTCTGCTACTGTTTCATAGCATTTCTGAAAAGAATGCAAAAAACTGTTTAAAGAAAGTTGGGATGAAGGTCGAAGTCCCGACTCTCTGGTTTGTTTATTTGATCATTTTGTCAGCATTTTGGCAGTAGGTTGTCAAATCACTGAAGCCACTGCAAACCGATTTCTGCCCTCACAGCTTACGAGTCTGTGAGGTTGGCCGAGGCATCGCTGTTCTCCTCAGCCCTGACATACAGTGACAGACAACGTGGGCCTGTGAGGAAAAAGGACAGTTGGACAGAATATACTCTGAAACTGTTGGGAAGTTCAAATTTAGGGCATGCTGAAATTTAAACAAGGCTCTTCAGCGGCTTCTGTGGAGCTCCCACCTTCTGCTGATCACTGATTTGGGCCCAGCCACACAAGAGAAGTCAGTAAAGATGCCTCTGCATTTTTATTTTTATCTTTTGAGCGGGGTCAGTACAAGAAGAAAATGCGGCTAAAAAAAGCAAGTCAGGTCTTTTGTCTCAAGCAGTACGTGAACACTCCTCTTGCAAGGCATGTTTCCTAGTAACAGCAAAGGAAGAACAAAAATACTTTTTGTCTTTAGAAAAAGAAATTGGGACATGCTATACGAAAGCTGTTTTGTAAAGTGGATGGTTGAATTAAAAAAATTAGAAAGTGCTTTCAAATTTTGACTTTTAAGACAAGCACTGGCCCTTGCCCAGATTTTTCTTTAATAAGCAAAATGAGAAAAGTGACTTGCAAAAGCAAAATGAAATTTTGTGCATGCTACTACAATACATGAAATCAGCATATTAGTAGGGTGCCTTATTTATTCTTGTATTCATTTCCAGGTTTTATGTTCATGCAAAAACAATGAGCAATAAACAGTGTATTTAGCATTATATTTGTAAAATTGTTTGGGTACAGTACTGTTCAAAACTCAGCATCAAGTATTAATGAAAATAAAACCACTTAATTAAATCACACCTTACTGTTTAAATAAAAGTAGTATGATTAATGGCAGAATTTCTGTCTCTGCACTGTCTAACTTCATTTAGGTCCAATCCCATATATAAATCCCCATGAGACATTTATCTTTAAAAGTGTATCTAGCAAAAATCTGTAAAATTGGGGGGGTTTCCCCTCAAATATAGTGGCTTTACTTATAATCTGTTAGGGAAAATGCATTGTTAGAAGTACAGTGTGCGAAGTGGTAACAATCTAGTTTTACTACAGGTATCTTCAAGCTTTCCCAGTCAGATTTTCTGAAACAAATAATGTGGTCACTTACCTCAGATCTTGCAAGAGACACACAAGCTAGAAACAAATGCCATAAGTATTTTTGCTTTGTATCATCTATGTACCTTGTACACAGAGTTTCACAAGTGAGTCAAAATTCAAAATGTGCCCTCTATTGAAAACAGTGTGAATTTACAGGGTCTTAATTTGGCTTTTCATGTGATCTGAGTATCCAGACATCCACAGGAATATGAAATGTTGAAGGTGGGAGGAAATTGTTAGTTATCATTGTACTCATCACTGGAAAGGCAGAGTAGAATGAAAATGAAATTCCAAGCCACAAGGGCTGCAGACACCTGCCTCTCAAAGAAAACTTTCTTCCTTCAGAACCTTATAGTAGCTGAAGCTGGCAGGGATCTCTAGAGATTGCCTGGTTCAACCCTCCTGCTTGAAACAGGACATATTACAAAAGTGCTCTAGAACATCCACCTCTTCTCACTTTGCCCTTGGAGTCAATGCATGGTACTGTTCTTTTTATCTGCGAGGCCTTCAGTCATCCAAAAGCCACCTCTGACCTCAGCTGCCTTAGTACCTTAAAGACTTAGCAGAAGGGGCTGTGGGAGACAGTCTACAACTCCACAGGAGCTGGGCTCAAGAAAAGACCATTAAAGCAGTGGTGACTCCATGTGGGTCAAGATGGTCCGCTCAATATGGCATTGAGTGTGAGCCTTCAGATTGTAACATGTTGACTGTTGCAGGCTGCAGTCACTCTGAGGCCTAGACTCACCTTCCCCTAAAAAAAATTCTCACATCCAGCATGTGAGGAAAGCGGACAAGTTTTTTTTCCTGCCTCCTTGCAAAAAGAAAAACACCAAAACAAAATCGAATTCCACACACCCCCATCTTGAACATGGCCCTTCTGCTTTCTCAGCTAAATGCTCTGTAAAGCTCTTTAACTCCAGGCAGTCAGGGCACCCTCCAGTACCTATTGTCCCACGTGCTATCTACATAGACATTTCAGAGGGGAACTACCTCTTCCCCTACAACTCCTATAGCTACCTGGCTCATGCCAATGACTCACACCTGCCAGGAAGAGGACTTTTAGTGGACATATGGTGCTCATGAGCAAGCACACCATACTTCTCCCCAAGCCTCTTCAGCTCAGCACATCATTGCCTTGAGGAAAAAAACACAGTGACTTCTTCCCCAAGTCATCAAGTTGCTGTCCCACACAGGCACCCTTCAACCTGTGCCACTTGCTGTAGTTCTCATCCCTGGATACCAGCTGGTCAAAAAATGTTTAGAATGCTCAAGGCGATGAGTAAGACAGAGAAATGTATAAAAAAGCCCAACAGACGCTCCCTGGGGCCTTGCCACTGACCTCCAGCATACATGCTGGATTCCCCCCCCCCGCCCCCAGCAGTTCAGTGGTGGTTCTTGACAGCCAGCAAAGTACCTCCCACAGCCAATCTGCTGTGGAATATCTCAGCCACGTTTCGACATTTCTGTTGGGTTGGTTTGGGGGTTTTTTCCTGGTTTGGGGGATTTTTTTTTTTTTTCATTTTCATTCGAACAGAAGAAAAGGAAAAATCTGCCAGACAGACAGCGGTTCTTCACTGGCAAACATCTCTTCCTCTGCGGGATCCAATTTTCCTGTCTCATTCCTTCTACTGGAGATGCAAAAATCAGCCTTTCCCTTCTTCCTGGATGATGATAGAGGGACTTTTTGAATCTGCTGAAGGGGGGGAAATCAGGGCCCTATGCTGTCTCAGCTGCTCCTCCAGTTCCGTAAAGGTTCTATATATGTAGTGATTAGAAACCCACTGGTTTAACTGAGCTTCCCATATGGCCTTACCTCACCTGTCTGAGGCATTCTGAGGCACTGGCAGTGCTTCCAAGGTTAATTACCAGTAAAAGGTTTAAGCAGCTACTGCCCCTTGGTTGTCTGTCACTGCTTCCTTGCTCAGATGAGATGTCTGATAAGCAATAGGGCAGGCTGGGAGTGTGTTCGCATGTCAAATAGGGCTCCAAGATCTGTGTGCTAGCAGGACTACTGGGATTTAGTTTGGGATCAAGAGCTCAATCCCATAATTCTGCACCTGCCCTAGGGCTGCAGTTCCACAAGCAGCTGTCAATGTTAACAGTGCCCTCCTGCCAAAAGGAGAAGGCTTGCTCTTCCTCCTCCCCTGCCTTTTCTTATCCTCCCTGATTCCAGTCATATGGTCCTCAGCCTTTCTTACTTTAGCAGAATATGATTCAGTTTTTCCACTGGGTTGGGTTTTTTTTTGCTAGGTCAGTAAGTTAAATTTGCTTGTCTGTGGGAGTCCCTGAGGTGATGGAGGCTGGCATGAGGTAAGAAGCTAGAGAAAACTGCTGAGAGTGGGGAAAGAAAGTGGAGAAAATAGTGGGAGAAACTCCACCTTTTTGGTGACAGTCATCTCCCGAAGCTGTGGCCCAACACGGCACTATCTGCAGTTAGTGGGGATGATCCATGTAGCAGCTGAGTTATTGCTCCTGTGAAAAAAGGCCTAACTTAAGAGCAAGTATTTTTCACTTAGCTGCAGACAAGAGGTACTCCAGCAGTGTTACAGCACTGGTATATTTAAAAAAGGCAAAATTAACAAAAAATCCTTTTGGAGTTAAGTCTGTCCTATCCACATACTCCACCCATGTGAATGCAGTTTCTCTTCCCAGTTCTGCAGCAAATTTGTGCCCGAGCACTCCTGTTCATATTCGCCGCAACTTCCGAGGACAATAAATTTCTGTTGTTTTCTTTCAGCAAAGTGACATTTGCTAGCAAGTTCACACTGACATCAGTGCTTCAAAATGCTGCCACCTTCTGTGGAAAACTGGAAATTTACTGGGATTCTATCCCATGCACTGAATTTTTCCAAATTTCGGAATTTAATGCTTTATAAGAATGCCTGCTGCTTTACTACTTCCCTGCTGCACAACAAATTACTCTTTCGTGGAAGGATGTGAGAAAATCTAGGTTTACTTGCTTCATGTTCCTAAGAAAGAGGGACGGGAAAACATCATGTTAAATTTATGAAGTTAATGATAACATTAAAAAATGCTTTTATCATCCTCCAGGAAATTTACAGGCATCCCAGTTATTAAAATATCCTTCATCTGGAAAGGATTCTGTCAGTTACTGTAGGAGAGCAGGAGACCACATGTTGCTGCCTTCATTGTAAAGTCACAGCAGATTATCATGCATTAAAGAGAGCTGCTACAGGGAGTTATAAATAACATCTCCTCCTATCAGCTTTTAAAAAAAACTGCAGCTGCTGAAAATTTCCATTTGTCCAGTACAAACTGTGCTTCAATGAAGTCTATCCAGGACTTAGCAAGCAGGCTGTTCCTTGTTTCAGTTCACTAAGAGACAAAAAACTTTACAGGCAGAACAAAGTATCTCCAGGTCATTTGCTCTATACAAACAAATTTACGCTATTTAGAAAACTTGACAGCAATTTCCAACAATTAATCCCGTAAGTGTGATAGCTACAGAAATCACTAAAACATTTAGAAGATTATAAAATATTTATTATAAAAATAACTCCATTTTAAAGTCTTCAAGCGTTAACAAACGAATATTTACAGAATCAAGTGCTAAAATACTTGTGTGGTCTTGTTAGATCAATGAACTGTAACCAGAAATCTGTACAGGAAATTGGAGATCTCTGGGAGAAACCCTGTCACATACTACCATTCAAACCCTTTTCTTCTACCATCTTCCACGGTTATTGGCTGAGGTTCATCACACCATTCTCCAGTTGTCCTGATGCAGGGGTGTATACACATCATTATGTGAATTCATGATCAAATAAACTGAGACTGTGTCTATTTTGGCAAGTAGAACATAGTGGTAGGAGTGGATATGCACAGCAAAGCAGCTGAATATCAAGATCCCGACACACGTACTATATGCATTTCAGGTAGGACGTACTTCAGGTTAGCCCTAGCCTAGTGCTAGCAGATGGAGCGCACTAGGAATGCATGAGGCATGTATGTTCTGATCACTCCCACTTGTCATGCAGGGTCTTGGAGTGTGCATAATGGATTCCTTTTGAAGGAAACCAAACCCACAGTTACATGCCCAGAACATACCCATCTTCTTCCAACCCTAGCAGTCACTGCATCCACAGGACTAGACTAAAGCTGGTCTGGACTGATACATCAGTGGTGTGGATGTTGGATCCTCAGTTCCCCATCTTTTGTTCAGAACTTTTCTTATCTGCCAATGTAGATGGAGGCTCAGACACTCAAACAACCTGAGGCAAAGAAGCCACAACGTAACATTAGTTGAGGTATAAACACATTACCAGTGTAGCAAGGACTGAAATATCCCAGACCATGGCAAAAATCACAAATACATGGTTATGCCATAGAATGAGTTATGAAACACTGTGCAGAATACACAGAATAAAACAGCTAGCTGGCATCTGCAAGGTTACTGCTGAACTTAGGAAAGCAAAACAAGCTGGACAAGCGGACTCAAAAAGGCATCTCAGTGAGCGAATTCAGTGCTCTGGAGATAGAAGTGGACATGGCACAGGACCAAGACACACCCAGTAATCCCCTTTAGGCTCCAAGACACTGACAAGTCTCTGTCCTGCTTTTACACCCAAGAGACAGATGCTGTCACTGTTCTGCACCTGTGCCAAAGGAGCTGACTGCTGTCTGCACACCTAACACGCAGCTGAGCAGCAGGACGTCCCCAATAACCCCAGAATGTATGTCTGCATCTTTAAAGTTTCCAAAGGTGGTGTTAGAGAAGATCAATTGCAGTACAGCACCAAACCTATTTTAGAGGCATTTCCAAACATGCTTGTGAGAAGGGGCCTGCAAACACTGCTGCTGCGAGCACATACTGCTGTGACACCACCAGGGGCTTGGGGAGACTCAAAATCACAGAAATGGGTCAGGTTGGAAAGGACCACAGTGGGTAATATGGTCCAACCTCCCTGATCAAGCAGGGTCATCCCAGAGCACATTGCACAGAATTGTGTCCAGACAGTCCTGGGATATTTCCAATGAGGGAAACTCCACAGCTTCTCTGGCCCATTTGTTCCAGTGCCTGTTCACTCGCACAGTAAGTTCTTCCTCATATGCAGGTGGAACTTCCTGTGCATCAGTTCCGTTGCCTCTTGTCTTAGTGGTTGGCACCAGTGAGAAGAGCCTGGCTCCATCCCCTTGGCACCGCCCCTTTAGATATTTATACACATTGGTGAGGTCCCCTCTCGGTAGACTCTTCACTGTGCATTTCACTGTTGCTGCAGCTGTGAGGTGCCACTGACACAGCGCCGGCCGCCACCGAAGTCACTTTGTTCCTCCTGGCTCCACAGCATGCGGCGCTGCTTTCCCTCCTCGTCTTTGGCAGGCGGAGAGGGGAAAAAGCAGGGGACGAGCCTGGGACAGCCCATCCGGACGCACGGTCCGAGCGGGCGGAGCCGCCGGGATATCGCCGCCAGGGGGGCAGGCTTAAGTATCATCCCGTTCCCACTCCGTGCCATGGGCAGCGACACCTCCCATTAGACCAGGTTGCTCAGAGCCCCATCCAGCCCGGCACTGAACACTTCCAGGGATGCGGCATCCACAGCTTTTCTGGGCAACTTGTTCCAGTGCCTCACCCCCCCTCACAGTAAAGAATTTCTTCCTAATACCTCATCTAAACCTACTTTCAGTTTGAAGCCATTCCCCCTTGTCCTGCAGCTAAATGCTGTTGTCAGTATCCCCCAGTCCTTGGATGCATTTTTTAATTAGCGCTGTCTCCGTATTCCTTGCTTAACATTCCCATATGGCAGAGACGCCCTCGCACAGGCGGCCGCGCACGCGCAGACAGCGCCGCTTCCGCCCTCCCCGTTCCGATTCCCGCCGGAAGATGCTCCGTCCCCGCCGGGAGGCTGGACCGGCGGCGGGCGGGACGGGGCGGTGCCGCGGCGGTGCCCGGCTGTGGGCGGTTCGAGGCTCGGGCTCGCCGCCTCCGCCGGCACGTCGCTGACCCCCTCGCGAGGTAAGCGCCCGCCGGGAAACCGGGGAGCGGGTGAGGAAGTTGGGTCCCCCCGCCGCGCCCCTCCCGCTTCCCGGCAGCTCCCCTGGCCCCCGGGCCCCCAGCGCCCGGTGCCCCCCGCG
>VXAY01004091.1:1459706-1495603 GCA_013399855.1 Oxyruncus cristatus
CCTGCCCGCCGCTGCCGCGGGGGGAGCGGGCGGGCCATGCCCTGTCGCCAGAGGGAGCCGGGGGGGCGGGCGCCCGGCGCCCTCATCCCGGCACCATCCCGGCACCCCCGCCCTGCCCTGGCGGCGCTGGCCGCGGGAGCTCCTGGCCAGGGGTAGGGGCTCCCCGCCAGGCCCTGCCCCAGGAGGGTGTCACGGCGGGGCACTGGGGCGGGTGACACCGGGCCACGCTTGGAGGCCTTCCCTTCCTTTCCCTTCCCGTTCCCCCGAGTTCTGCCTTGGCCGTCAGTCGGGACGGGTCAGGTGCGAGACCCCCGCGCCCTGTCCAGCAGGTGGGCATCCAGCCTCGGCTCCTGCCGTAAGGACTGCAGGGTGTGGGACTCGCGTTTCTCTGGCTTTTTTTTTTTTTTTTCTTCTGTACTTCTTGCACCAAAATCTTTGATCGTGTTCTAGTTCGTTCCTGCACTTCTGTGGCTTCTCTTCTTTCCATGATCTGACTTTTACTAGAGGGCGACTACCCCAGGGCAGAGACTGCCAGTTCTGGAATGTCTGGAAAAGACTTTGCTCTGTTGTGCAAAGTATTAGTAGGAAAGAAATTGCTGTTGAAGAGCTCTGTGGGAGGAGAGTGTATTTTTCAGTGTCCTAAGAAGCAATGCCGGTGAGGGAAGGATTGTACTTTCTGGTTTGTACGTGAAAGTCTTTCCCGAGTGCGCCATGTCATGTGTTTGAGAGCTCTTTATATGTCTGGAAAAAAGCCAGGAAGGTCCAGGTATATACAGTACGTGTCATGGTGTTCTCAAATTCCAAGAGTCAGTATTGCTCTCTGGAAGACCAAAAGGCTTATTCAGCAACTAGAGCTGTTATTTCCAGGGTGAGTGGCCAACCGTGGCTCTGACGGACCGTCTTTGACTGGTGGAAACCTATAGGCTTGCAAGGTGTCATGGAGCTCCTGAGCTATTAGAAGTTAGGCACACAAATTCTGTTACCTGCTCCTCAGGGACAGACTTGGAAATAGCACCACAAAAAGAGATTAGAAATTAGAGATTTACTCCCTGGATAGAATTAAAAAATGTCTCTCAAATATGAGTTGCTTGTCATGCAGCTTCTTTAAAGGTCAGAAGATAGCACCAGTGTCTGGAATCTGAGTTTTTGTCAGTTTTCTAATCAAAATTATCAGTTTTGCATGGTTAGTTATGCATTTCATAAATGAGCAGATAAATGCAAATGAGGTTAAGGGCAATTTAAAGTCTAAAGAAAAGAAGTGCAGCTGTTTACTTTTTCCTTTTGGATAATGAATATTATAAGGAGCTAAATGTAAGTATCTTTCAGATTGTTAGAGAAAGACATGCATTTGTCAGTACTGGAAGTTGTACTGTAGTTGTAACGAACTGAAAGTATCTGGTCTGTGTTACGCAACTGGTAACTTGAAGTTCCTGTTTGACCTTAATAGTTTGTCAGATTTAACATCAGGTCAGTTCAGGTTTGAAAAGCAATATCGTTCTGCTGCAGAAATATTTCTTTGTCAGTGTGTCAGTGACAAAAATTAATAGGTAATCCGTGATTAAAAAAGGTGATGTTCTTTTCAGTAGAAGTTCTGACCACCGAGTCTTGGAGTAAACCTAATTTTAAAAAGTTATTGGTGAAACTTTGCTGAACAATTATTACTTATGCCATAAAGCAGTAAGTGTCTTTGAATAAGAGAACTGAAAAGTTTCAGAAGTCAGAAATATATATGAAAGGGAAGATCAAATCTGTGTAAGATTGTTTTACCAAGGATCTCTGCTAGTTTTCGGACTTTTGTGCAGAATAACTTCTGCATCGTTAACATGTTTCAGTTCTCATGAAGATGTGGTCTTTAACTGCCGAAGGCAAATGTCTCAAATAATGCTACTTTCTAGGTTTTCCATCTCTGATTTGTAGCTTAAGTCGTATTAGAAGGAACAGTTGCAGGTGGTTGCTGATGTCTGTGAAGTTCTGTTATAGCAGGCACAAACCTTAGTAGAGTCTAATGGATTTATTCACTGTTGCTGTGAGGCACAGGATTGACAGTGGGCCCGTTTTTTCTGTTGGCTGTGAAAGAGAGCAGCATACTGTTCTCTGGAAAAAGGTGAAAAGCTGAGAAACTTCCTTTCCAATGGCGCTGTTATCTGCCACCTTTTGAAAGGTAAAAGAGTAATGCTTAAGACAGCAAAATGCCGAAAATTGTTGGATATGGAAAGAAAAAATAAAATTTGTCGGCTGTTTTTTAATTCTGTATCAAAGAAACTTTAAAGCTAAGCATTGTCTGAAGGGATGGAAGAAGGTGGGAATTCAGCGTCTGAGGAGGAAATTAATGAAGTGTTTACTGCATAAACATTTTTTATTCTTCATAGGTGGCATGAAACGTCCTGTTTGTAAGCGTATGCATAAGGAATGCTCTTGGCACACCTTGATAAGTTACTTTGGCCTAAACATCAATTGCCTCTTTTAAAAACATGTAAGTAAAATAAGTGTAATATGATTTGAGATTGCTTTGATGATTTGCTTTCTGATCACAGTTAGCATGATCTGCCTACAAAAGGAAAAGTGAATATATGACAGTGAAAAGTTAAAACTTTTGACAAAGACTCTAAAAGCTGTTGTGTTTTACAGAAATGGCAGCTCAGAAAAGGAAGTCTACGTTAGTAGAGCCTTCTGCTAAACGTCCAAAGCTGGACAAGAACAGCAAACAGTCATCAACAAAGAAGGAAAAGGAGGTGTCAGATACAAAACATGGCTCAAATAAGTCAAAGCCTAATCAGTGTGCAGTGCAGGAGAAAACTGTCCTCAAAACTTCTGTCAAATCAAACAGGTCAGTGACAAAAAACTACGTAATTGTTCTAGGTTGTCTTCATAGGTTCCATTAGTGCAGAAACAATCTAAGCAGAGGAAATATGAGTTAAGGATACAGCTAAATAGTTAAATAGTACTAGTAGGGAGATCAGACTTAAATCATGAAGTATGCTGTCTGCTATGTAATCTTTCTCTGGAACCCTGTGTCTTGAAATGCAGAAAGACGTCCTTGAAAAAAGTTTCTGAAGTGAAAAGTTTCTTAAGCCAATATTCCCTTTCAAAGCCACAAGTGTCGGCGATTAAAAACTCCTAGAGATGTTAAAAAGCACTTTTCTGGGGTTCATAGTTCCGTCTTGCCATGCATAAAGACTGTTAAGGGTACACTTGAGAGTAACCAAGTAGAAGCAAACTCTTCTTAAAATGATTCAAGAGAAAATTCTTCTGAAAGTATTGAGGGTGTAAGATCTAGTATTTTAAGAGAGAAAATAAAAATGGAGGCAGAATTTAGTAGGAGTGAAAAGAATCTTATGACAAATTCTACTTTCTGGATGCTGAAAAAAATAATTATTTGAATTTTTCAGTGACAACACCAATGAACGTGAACTAGGAATGCGCATGACTACAAGATCGTCAGCATTCAACTCAAATAATAAAACAATACCTGGCAAAACAGTCCAGCAGCAGCAGCCTAAATCTGCAAAAAATAGGGAGGCATGCCAGAAAAAGTCTGTGCAAGAAATTCCTAGGTCAAAATGCGTAATTGCACCAAATGAGCCAGTAATGAGGAGATCACAGAGACTGCAGCAGTTAACACCTGTACATGTTCCAGCAAGATCCCTGCGCAACAGAGAAGTTAAAGAAGAAAAAGCTTTGGAAGTTAAGCACAGTAGCCAGGCAAAAAGAAACAGTCACAGTGTTCCGGCAAAAGCACTTAAATCTGCTGGAGAGAAAACAGAACAGAAAAACACCAAGACAAAGCCAAAAAATACTAATGAGAATAAAGAAATACATATAGAGGTGACCAGCTCTCTGAAAGAGAAAAAATGTAAAGCAGACAATAAAAAGGATAATTCCAATAGCTTTCAACGCAATCTTCAAGGGTCCTCGTTATGTCCTGACAAGAGTCTTGAGGAAGTTAAGAAAGACCAAACGGGCCCTGTGTCTCCTAATCCTAGCAACACGAAGAAAGCGGAAACTGATTCCCTTAAGCCAAATTCTAAGACAGTATCTAAGGAAAAGCAACAAATGCATCAGAACATAAAACCCAATACAAAACCAAAAAATACTTCACAGCCATCTGTAAGTGAAACAAGCGTGGCTGATCAACCAGAGAACGATGTGAAATCCAAAAGGGTGAGCATCCTTGAACTTTGTGAAGAAATTGCAGGTGAGATTGAGTCAGATACAGTAGAAGTGAAAAAAGATTCCCCTAATGCCGAGGATAGCAAAACAGAAGAAAGGCAGGATGACCTGCAGTTACAGCAAAGTGAAGCACTTGCTCAGAAAGAACCTGGTCAAAGTACTCAGTGCAAACGTTTTTTCCCTAGCAAAAAAGGAATGCCCGTCAAATGTACTCTGAATGGTAGAAATAACTCCTCAAACAAAAACTCTAAATGGACCAAAATTAAATTGCTGAAAGCTAGTAACATGAAGCAAAGTAACTCAAATTCTGCAAATGCCCCCAAGCTTGCTTTTTTAAAAGATTTCTCTGAAGTTTCAGAAGCAAGTCAAATAGCTACAGAAGCAGAGCTTTCGAAGGCACAAAGCAAGCTGTCAGCAAGACTATCTGAGAATGAAAATACAGCTTGTGTGCAGGAGAAATCAGATCCTTCAGCTGAAAGAGCTGGAGTTAAAGAAGTGACATCAGAAACAAAACAGCCCACGAGGAAAGGTGCAGAAAATGGTTTGTTGCCTAATTTGACAAAACATTTATGTGAGCCAAGACCAGATGAGGTAAGTTATTTTAATTATGGTGAATGGTGGGAGGGTGTTCTAAATCTGTTGTGTTTTCTGAGAATCCCGTGTTCAGAAACTTTATTTTAACGATGACTTTATTTTACAGTAACTTAAAATTTTCAAATGTATTGAAGATTTACTGTTGCTTTGTCATAGCTGGGAAATGATGGGAAATAAGCTGAAAAATGATTGATTTCACACTCCTGAATTCTGTTGTTAGCTAAATGTTGATCAGTAAAATTTTCTGCTAGAGCCAGAGGTTGTACAGATTAGTATGGATACTTTTTCATGATTTAAGCTTCCATAGCTATTCTGTTCTGGAAAGGTGTGTTAAAAAAACCACTTGTTTCCCTCTCATCTGAATGAGTTTCTATTAAAATTTAAGGTTTTAAGGACAGCTGTGTCCTAGAGGAAGTATTTTACAAGCTTATATATAAAATTAAAAAGATTGTTTTTTTAAATTAATACCACAAAATTCAATATGGACTAACCAATCAGTTGCATTTTGTCTGCTTAAAATAATGTAGGAATCAGAAAACTGGTGCTGTATTTAAGATGTTAATACTTAGTTAAATTAGTGATTTTGTTAATAGGTTAAAAGCATTAAATATTTTGGTTTTTTTTTATTTAACGTTTCCTGTTTTGTTTAGAACTTTCGATTACATTTGGAATCAAGTCCAGAAAGTTCTCCAGTAAAGTGTGTTACAGCTCCTACACCACCAAAACAAGTTAAAAAAGAGCCCAGAGAAAGTGAACCTCAAGGTAACTGTTTACTAGTAATTCCTCCACTTCTTTTGACCAGTTCTCTGGGAAGCGTAAGCCTTCCTTTAAGAGCAGTATTTCACACAGTAGGGTACAGCTGGCGCAGAACTAAACTTCTGGAATTGGAACTGTTCACCAGGGTTTTGGTATTGCTTTGTGTCACACCCAAGGTCACTTTAGTAGCACTGATATATTCTTTCATGTCTGGGCTGTAAAGTGGGGTAGAGAGGGGAAACCCAACCATATTCTTTCCTTTTCCATGTAACAAAGCAGTAGAATTTATAGTAAAACCTTCATGTTTCAGTTGGCTTCGCTTGGCTAGTTTTTTTGGGGTTTTTTTAATTCTCTGTTCTGGTTCCTTTGAATAAGTATCTGCATTTCTTTCTTCTAAATTGTTCTACTTGATCTTGACCAAATTACTAATTGAGTAATCACTCTCCTGCTTTTATTACATAGTCTTCAGCACGTGAATGCAGTTTGTCAAAGCTTATGATGAGTATAATGTGACTATTTTGACTGAAGTATATTTGACTTAAGACATATTATCAATGGATCACTAACATGTCTCTTCATTAACTTTTTTTGTTCTGTTTCTGGTGGTGGCAGGGTTGTTTTGAGGTTTTGTTTTAATTTTGTTTTTTAGTCTGAATCTTATTTTGAGTGCACTGTTTAACTGTTTAGCTTTACTAAATAGTTGGTTTGGGCTTTTTTTCTGCCATTGTAGGATACTTTTGAAGGGTGGAATAATATACTTCTTCTGTTAGAGAATGTAAAAAGTATTTTTTCTTTCATTTGCTATTGCTGATTGTTTCTTTTCCTTAAGTGTTATAGAACATTCCTCAGATGAGGACGTAAGATATATTTATGATTCTAATATTATACATAGAGCTTTTTATGTGTGTGTCGGTATAAACATATTTAAACTCCTATGTAGTTTCACTGCTGGCTTTGTTTAGCTGCTGGCAAACTGCTCTGCAGAACTGCTCTGGAAATGTTGAAGAAAATCGCTTTTTTTTTAAAGTATTGAGGAGGAATATCTGAAGATTGCCTCAGGGTCAAATCTTTTTCTTTATTGGCCATGAACAAATTGCAGCATTGTCTTGAATATGTTTTTTGCAAATCACTGTTTGTGTAGCTCGAATTTCCTTTGCAACTAAGAACTTTATAATGAAGTTATAATCTTTGATTAATTGTAGATTTGGCTCCCACGCAGTTGACACAAGCTTCACCTACAAATCAAACTTCTGAAGCTGAGAACAGGTATAGTATTTCATACATTATGAAATTACAGTAACCTTATGTAGAGTTACGAGAGCATTTATTATAAGACTATCTGTTGTCTCCCAGGCTCAATTTTCAGTTTCAAGTAGGTGATTTGTCCTTTGTAAAAACAGACTTTCATTTTGCCCCATAGTTAAGGGATGTTTTTGTTTTGCTATGATAATCATTAAAAAAGATATTTTTAACTGCACATTTATTTTTTAAAAGTATTATTTAAGAGCTGGGAGAACATTTGTAGTGGTCTCTTCCTTAAATCACATAGGGGAGGGGTTTGCCACGTGGTTTTCACTTACATCCAGAGGAGTTTTCTCATCCTTAAATTACAGGAATCTGTGAAATCTTCTTAGGTGATGAAGAGGGGATTTAATTTGGAATTGTTTTGTGATTGCTGTGAAATGAAGGTGTCGGCAGCAGACATATTTTTAAAAAAAATTTTTTTTAAAAGCTCACTGGATTAACCTGCTACCTGTGCTACAGCAGCTGCCATAATTAAGTATTTGGTCCTATGCCCTTAGTTTGCTCAGAAACAGAAAATACATAAATACCTGGTTGAACTATGTGGTTTTTGTGTATGTTTTGCTTTGATGATCTTCCTGAGTTTTATCCAAACCTGGATTTATTGACTTTTTTTTCCCCCAGAATATAGTAGCAAGTTCACAGAATAACTTTGTTGATGTATTATAGTACTTTCCAGTGTTTCTTTCAGCTGTGACAAGGGGAAGCTTAAACCGAGGGAGATTCCAGTGATACCCATGCATTTGTTCCATGGATCCTTTTCAGCCCTTCACTGCCAGCCCTTAGAAGGGAGTAAACTTGAATTGGAGAGATTTGACATCTGACTTAGATTTGTGGGAATATTTACATGGTCTGCTTTATCAGCCTGGTGTGTGATACCTAAACTTTATGTAGGAAATATACAGTGTTAGGCACCATTCGTCATGCTCTGAAAGTGCCTCAGTTAAAGGCTTGTGTTAATGGTTGTGACTAACCTGCCCACTTCATCATAATTTTTTTTTGTTGTTGTTTTTAAATAAAACAAAAAATTTTGTAATTGGTCTAGTCACAGACTGTATTTTTTGGTTAATCCTTTTATTTCCTTATTTTTCCATTTGAATTGCAGGTTAAAATATATAGGACTATGTTTTGGGTAATAAATTTGGATTTGTATCTCATTAAAGTTTATTTATACTAACCGCAACGGCTTTGAGTATCTAATATGACATGCATTAGCAGTTCCATTTTTAACATGAAATATATTTGTATTTCAAGGGTTCCATTGTCAAATCCTTCATTAGCATCAAAATGCAGTAACTTCCCATCTTCTGAGGAACATATTCAGAAGCTAAAAGAAGCAGGAAAAGATGGTGATAAGCAGCTGATCACAGTAAGTAATACTCTTCTAGTAAGGCTTATAGCTGCTGGAAGAAATTACTTTTGAATTTGCAGTGCTGTGGTCTTCATGG
This sequence comes from Oxyruncus cristatus, assembly GCA_013399855.1. Classification (NCBI taxonomy): domain Eukaryota; kingdom Metazoa; phylum Chordata; class Aves; order Passeriformes; family Cotingidae; genus Oxyruncus; species Oxyruncus cristatus. The sequence continues at coordinate 1,467,977 of VXAY01004091.1, forward strand.
ACTAGTCTAAAAATCATTGCTTATACCTACTACTTATTACCACTGTAAATGACTTGTGAAAGCAGAAACTGTACTAGATTGTCATTCAGTTTTCATGGAAAAATGGTGGCAATCAGCCTTAAGCTGATTCTTGTTAAAACAAATTTCTGCATTTTTAAAATAGAATGGCTGTTCTATTTTAGGGGTAATTAATTTACCTTTACTTATGTGCAAAATCTCAGTTTCCTAAAATTTCAGACTTACAGGGTGAACTGCATCTGGCAGACTGTGTGCAATATTACTACCAGCAGATTTGTTCCTGTGTCATTCAAATGTCCATTGTTCTGAAACCAACTTTAAGATTTTCCAGTGGATGTCTTTATTTTCACCATAATATTTAAAGAGCAATACTGGTTTGGTTATTTATTCTTATCCCTTTTGCTATTAGTTACAAAATACAGGTAACAAGAAAATGCAAAATGGGAAAGGAGTAACAGTTGTTTTTCTGTCTTGTAGAATCACACTACTCGGTAGTGAGACGGGAGTTTTTGGTTGTGTTTTGTTTTGTGTTTTTAGTCATCCACATATCAGATAATCCTTGAGAAATGAAAGGCTAGAGCTGGGAAGTTACAGAGGAAGAGGAATCCAGGCCATAAGGAAGGAAGCTTCTTAGGAAATTACACTTCTCACATACATAATTGGAGGTCATGCTAAATTGTAATTTTTTCATGTAATACATGGTTTATACACGTGGAAATATTAACTAAATAGAACCAGGTGAATTCTGAACACTCTCTTGTATCCAGACTGAAATATTTTAAAATCAGAGCTTCCAAGAACTAAATGGATAAACATATCCATGCCTGAAGTTATTCAAATCTAGGCATGTGAATGCCCAGCCACAGGATGATAACTGAACTGGATCTAACATTTCAGTTATTGCCTCTTTGAAACTCATTTTACCAACAGAATTAAAATGCGTTATTAAATATCTTAACTATATTAAAAGGACTGTAGTAATATCCCTTTTCATTTCAGTAAAGCTAACTTAATTTTTGCTCATAGAGTCATAGACCTTGACTGAAAAGTTGCTAGGAACTTTGACAAGAAGAAATACGGAACTTCCTGCTTGGCTACTGAAGACACATTGTGTAGCTCTCCTCTGCAGTGTTCATACAAAGAAATTTCTTGCAGCTTACTGACTATGCTGAGAGTGTCCTTGTATTTTGCCTGAATTAGGAGAGCAATACTTTCTTTTCTCTAGATATGCAACAGTAAAAGTTATTTACCAAGCAAAATTTCAGATTATAAAGACAGGTTCATCAGTGAAGAACACTGGGAAAAATGGGAGAGACTTAGTGTCTGGTTTTGTATGTGTGTTCTTGGAAAATGCAACTGAGCATTGTGTTTAAACTGTAAATGTGAAAGCTTCACAATATCTTATATATTTCAGCACTTGATACAAATCTAATTCACTTTGATTTCACTGAGTTCAGAGTAGGCTTTTTATTGTGTTGATAAGGCATTTTAGTAATGCCTGTATTTCACTTTACCAAGAAAGCATTAGGTAAGATGATGAAAACTGATTTGTTTTTCTTTTACCTTGGGGTAAACTGCTCTTTTAGCATTGTTAAAACATATAGAGGAACCCAAATATTAGTTAAGCTATTTTGTATTCTACTGTTCTTGACATTGGTTACTGTGGAGATGAGACATAGTTATGCCTAGAATAGTTTGTTCTAGCTTCTGGAGGGTAAATACTCAAAAGATTTGGGATTAAATGCATGCAATAAAATAAGGTACAATTTGTTATTAATAGTTTTGTTTGCAAAACCGTGGTGAGTTTCTTAAATGTGGATTCTGAATGGCTGGGCTTTTTTTTATTATTAGCAGTAAATATTTTCAAAAGTGTTCATGCAGTTCCCTAATGATCCTCTGAGAATGGAGAAATTATTAATTTGGTTTAAAAACTGTTGAGGTTGACATTTCTCCTTTTTGGAGAGCAGGTCAAATCACTTAAATTAGCATCTATAGTGTCTAAAAACTTTTATAGTTAATAGCTAGAAATCATTTTTATTTCAAGTTTCTGGCATGTTGTTTTAAGAGAAATAGTTTCATTATTCTTCCTTATTCTTCCTTGAGCAAAGCTGGGAGGTCATGCTTTTGTTCTTAGCAAGAGACATTTAACTTGCACTTTGTTACACTTTTTAAAAAAATGAAGTGCCTGAAAGGTGCAGTTGGGCTCCCTACTGTGTGATCTGATTCCTTTGGAGATCTGTCGAACCAGTCCATCTTGATGTATGTACAGAATCCTTTTTTCTTTCTGTAACCAAAGCAGAAAAACTAGTTGTGCTTTGTGTGACTAGTCACATGATGCAGTATCTTTATTTTGCTGTTCTTTTGCTACTGAATCTTCCTAGTCTTTTGCATTTAAGTTTGGCATCTGTCCTTTTAATTGTCTTTACGGTATCTGAGGCTCAGAGTCTGGAATGGTACAATATTGTCTGTGTGTTCTAATGTTTTTGGTTCCTGAGCTATATTTAGAGAGGTGTTGTGCTAAAACTAGGCATTGTTCACAATATGCTCTGAGTTTTTTATATTTAATCCTTAAAGATACATCTTAGTTTCCTTCTTCTCCCATGTGATTGCTGTAATGAATAGATTAATAATTTTTTTTAAAAAGTAATATAATCTTGAACAAACTTTAAGGCTACTTGACTGTAACAGAAATAACACAAATTCTGTTTGTGGAAGAAATACTTAGGAGCTGCACTTGCACCATTTTCTTTTTTGATACACATCATCTAGTTATCTGAGCAGCCTTCAAACAAAATTATCTTCATTTTGTAAAAGCACAGCTAAGACAAAAGATGAGTTGTTTCTGTTCAGACTTGTTTGCTGTCACACATCTTAAAAAACAGGTCCCTTCAAGCATAGAACTTCAGCTGCAAACAGCAAAGAATCTAATGCTCCAACAAACTTTGTAAAGCAAACAGTGCCAGGAAATGACGGTGTTTGAAGTGATGTGCAAAGATTTAGGTTCAGACTGAGGAGAGTATGAGGGAAAAGAAATTAAGATTGCAGCTAAAAATATGTTACGTTCCACATCCATGACTTGGTGTTAGAGTAGTCTTTTCTGAATATTTGTGAACTGTAACCTCTTACACTTCATTTAAATGTTCAGTTGGTAGGTTGTCAGATTACATGAAGCTCCTTAGGAAGTTTTATAGAGTAATGTGCTAAAATTGTTCTTTACTTTCACTTCAGTCTGATGTGCAAAGATGAGAACTTGAATATGAAATCATCTGTTCCTTTTACTTCTGAAATGGAAAGAAATACAAATGTGCAAAGCATATGTTTTCAATTTTCATAAAATGAGATTTACTTTACATCCAAGACAAGACAAGTCCGTTGCTTGTTTCTTGTAAATATTCTGCTTCCCTGTCAGAACAAAATTTTGGCCATAAAAATATGGATTGATAAAAGCAATAATGCTATGAGGGAATGTTGTATATAATTACCTATTAAATACAGGAATACTTCCTCCATTTTATTCCACTAAGAAGATGTGTTCCTTTGAGTTAAGCTAGTATTTTGAAAATGGTAGTAATCAGTTTTAGGAAAAATCGTATAAAATGAATGAACAGAGAAAACAAGTCACTGAAGTTGTAAAAAGATAGTACAGAGTTATGGAGACTTTTCTGCCTTTCTACTGATCTAATGCCTGCATGCTAGCAAATGTGATTAAATTTAGTTGATCTTTATAAGTATCAGCAAATGCATGGGTCAGCGTGGCTTGACAGAAGGTTCTTCTGATTCTGAGCTTTGAATTGGGGCTGTATGTGGAAGTGGTGTGCACACTAATTCAGTTTACACATTGGAATATCATACTTGAATTTCTCTGTACATATATTACGGTTTAACTTGAACATGGTTTCCTGTTTGAAACAGGTGATATGTGAAAGAACTTAGTGGAAATAGTAAGTATAAAAATGATTTCTTGTGCCTGAAGAAATTTGCGTAGCAATCATTTAAAGTTGCTGTTTTCTTCCATAAACTGGTATAGTCTGGTTGGGCAGTTTCTCTGAAGAATTAGAGAATGGCTTTTGGGCAATATTTCAGTGTTCACATTAGTTAAATAGTGCCTCTCTGCTTTCCTGTAATCCCAGTGAAAACAAGGCGGTGACTACTGCTTAAGCATAAGGGAGACAGTTTGGTAGTTGAGACCAGTCACTTGTCTTCCCGCACAAATCTTATCCCTTGGGATAGCTCTGCTCCAACAGAGTGTAGTGGCTGCCATCCTTTCTTATTATCACTTCTCCCAGTTTCTGCTTCACTGCTGCAACACAGCTTTGTCTAGCAAATTCAGGTGGGTTGTACATGGTATGCTTTGTCCTGAAGGTGGGGGAGAATGTTTTGTAAGGTTAGCTGGGGAGCTGAGACAGGAATTCAGGCACCAAGGCCACTAACATGGTGTTTTGAGTGAACGCTGGCAGGCAGCTGAGCACCGTGCAGCTGCTCCCCCAAGCAGGATGGGGGAGAACAGTTTCACAGATAAAGCACAAGCTGTGCATGCAAGCAAAGCAAAATAAGGAAACAACTCACTACTGCTCATCGTCTTGCAGGTGTTTAGCCATCTCCAGGAAAACAGGAGTTCATCATGTGTAACAGTTGGAAGACAAATGCCATTAACTCCACATCCTCCCCTTTCTCCTTCTTTCCCCTGGCCCTCACTGTTCAGCATGATGCCATGTGACATGGGATACCCCTCTGGTCAGTTGGGGTCAACTGTCCTGGCTGTGTCCCCTCCCAGCTTCTTGGCACCCCCATCCTCCTCACTGGCACGGCAGTGTGAGAAACAGAAAAGGCCTCGCATGCTGTGTACACACAGTGCAGCAATAGCTGAGACTTCCCTGTGTTATCAGCCCCATTTTCGTCACAAATCTACTACGCAGCACCAGAGCAGCCGCCGTGACAGAAATTAACCTTATCCCAGCTACAACCAGTGCCCATCAGAACACACTCTGCAATGTTCATGAATAATATTTTTATATATGTTGAGAATGGATTACTTGTCCATTGTAAATATAGTGCAGATTTTTTTTTTTTACTTTGTTTGGGTTTTTTTTCATATTGCTTTAGCCAATGACCAGGGAGGATATAATTTCATGATAGATAATGAGACTCCATTTTCATTTTTCAAATAGGTAATATTAGATATATCACAGTTCTGAAAGTTTCAAGTTGATTTATATCCGTTTGCTAAAACAGTTTTTCAGAAAGATGGACACTGGCAATGAGTTGGTTTTTTTGTTGTTGATTGGGGCTTTTTTGTTCAGAACGAAGACAGGATTTTTTCTGAGTTGGGACATGTCTTCTGATCCTCCTGATCAGCAAGGGTATTTACCCAGCAGCCTCAGTCTTGAATGCATCTTTCATTGAAATAGAATTCTTTGACCTTTTCATTTTCTGTGGAGAGCCCCAAAATCTTTGTGTTGATTCTTCCTGCACTTCTTGTATTTCCTTTCCAGCCTACTTGTTTCTGTGGCTGGGCTTTATTCTTCGCTCTGTGCAAAGACTAGAGGAAAAAACAACCTTCCTCTAACCAATACTAGGTAATCAAGAAGGAGATGACCTAATCTGTGCTTGAAGAGAGAGAAAAAAAAGAACAAAGAGGGCCCCTTTTTAACTCCTACAGAGGCACCAAATGCCTTTTTTGCTTGCAGGCCTCCTTACTCCACATGTGGAGGATCAGCAGACATGCACCTTCTCAAAGAAGATATTGGTAAGACTTTTCTTTCTGTCTAACACAGAATTGAGAAACCCTTCTGGAGATTAAGGCAATATTATCTCAATGTTCAGTTACAGTTAGCCTTGAAACAATGGATATCCTGTATTTATTTGAGGATTGCCTGAGATGTCAGGAATGCTCACTTAATTGCCATCTACACCTGCAGAATTTGCTTAGGAAATAAAAGTATCTTTGCTCTTTATTGTTACTTCTTAGAAAACTGAGTTTTAAGCAGAGTAACACATTTTTGTTCCTGAAATTGCACGTTTTCTTGAATATTGCTCTGAAAAACATTTCTCTGACAGTCAAGCTTCTTGCATGTTTTTCTAGTTCTGGCAAGTCAACAGTTTATTTTTCAGTACCCGATATCTGATGTTGGCTGAGAAGATTCCAGCTCTCCCCTTCCAAATCCCAGCTTTATTTAGTCTCATATGTGATGCATAAGGTACTCCTGTGTGGGTTTTTTTGGTTGGTTGTTTTTTTGGTTTTTTTTTCCTTCATCTCTTCCCGTTAGGAAGGACTGACAACCCTTGATGCTGTATTATTGTTTGAGTGCTCTTTTTCCCTCTGGATGCATGCCCTTTCAACTTTAGCTCTTGCAGGGACTTCAGTTTAAAAATAGTCAGATCCTCTAGATGTTTTGTTGAAGTACAAAAATGCATTCTTCATAGTTCCTGACTTTGTTTTGCATGCCTTTTGTTGTTGTTGTAGTCTGCATTGGATTTCCAAAGCTGCTGCTTTCAATTTTTGTCTGAAGCATTATGTCCTGTTCTGTGGCTTTGAAATAGTATTTCAGTTATGCAAAAATCTTCTTTATTGCCCTTGGGATACTGTAAAGTATTTCCTAAAACTATACTCCACATTTGCCGGGGCTACAGAGTTCGAAAGATTGCTTTAGATACTACAGTGTGCTTTTTCTGGTAACTCGTGTAACCTGTTTTTCATAATAACCTCTGTGGGTAGCCCATTGATGCAACTGAATGTGTGTAAAGTACTTAAATCAGTGAAATCCTTAAAAACCAAAATCCAAACAAAAATATCGCCCCCCCCCCCCAACTCAAAGCCACTGATAACTAGCAACATCTGAGAAAGTCAGACTGTAAAATACAATATGGCAGTACTATTCCAGGGAAGTAATCTGTTCCTAGAAACTTGCAAAAGAGCGTATGTATTTCCAAGGCAAGATGGGATGAACTAAGCAGTCAAACAACTTTCAGGATATCCTTGCCTCAAACTTTTTGATGACTTCCTGCATAGCTAGGGGTTTTTTTTGGCTTGAGATTTTTGGTAGTAGACTAATAGATGGGTTGGCCTAAATACCTTTAGCTTCTGGATGATTTGAACAGAAATTGTTTCATGAGACTTATGGAGTACTGTCATGTGCTAATTATTTTAAGACTTGCTTTATGTAGCTGATTTTCTAATTTACATGGTGGGTTTTTTCGGCATATATTCCAAGCATCAAAGTACACTTCCTTTTCACTTTTCGTACTCTAGATATAGGGGATATGTTCCCCATCTTCAAGGTAGGATTACTAAGTTTGGTTCGATTGGTTCATCTTTAGATAGTCAGCATCCATCATTCTTCCTGCTGAACTGCCTTTCTTCATCTTTCACGTATAAACCCTGAAAATGCAGTATATTTTGGTGGCCAGAATGGGTTCTTTGTTTTGAACTGTATTGCTGCTTTAAAGGAAATCTGCAGGTAAAATTAAATGTGTTAGATTCAATTTTTTGCTTTTTAGAAAACTCATCTTATTCTGACTTTACAAATCTAACCTCAGGGTTCATCTTTCCTTTTTCCTTCAGAAAACGAACCTGCTCCTATTTCTCTTTCTGTAGGAATCTGTTCATTGACATACAGTTAAAGCAATGACTTCTCAGACTCATCTTCTTTCTTTTGGCTGAGTTCTACATATGTGCTCTTAAAGAGAAGTTCAATTCTGAGTTTGTCTGGCCTGTTGTACCTTCAGTCTCTTCTTGGAAAGAAACTGATACCTACAGTTTAGATTGCACTAATGTCTGTTTGAAATAGGTTGCTGTTGTGTGGAGAACTGAACTGTCACTTAGCCCTGAGACAAATCTTTGAAGATGGAAGGAGTAGGATGTGATTTGTAAACACTTCTTCCTGTGTTGCAAAATGCTTTCGTCTATAAAGTAGGCTTTTTTTTGCTATGAATATTTTCAGCTCTTAGAAAACAAAATTAAGTTCAGGTGATCTGTTGTCTTGCAGATTGTGCACACAGATCATTTTCCTTTTAAAAAACACCCTCAAATCTTTTTTATTTATGTAGCATACTTGTTTAGACTATAGAATAACTTCTTGTTTCTCCATTGCTTGTGATATATGTTAAAATAGATTAAAACTGACATTTTTTGCTGCTTACATAAACTCCATTTCCAAATGTAGTTAAAATTAAAAAAAAGTAGTCGAATATTAAGCTGTAGCTTAAAACTTTCCTTTTTGGATAGAGACTTTATTTTAACTGGTGTTCTTTTGCTCTTTGCAAGACGCAGCCCCAGCACCTAGTACTTTTTATTAGGCACCGACTCCCTAGTCTGAGCATACTTACAAATTAGTAACACTTATAATGAATACACAGTAAAGCAATAGGTACTGAGTTAGTGCCCTTAGTTTGGTTGGTTATACAGTAGCAGAGTAATCTAGAGGGTCATGAACAAAATGATACGATTTTCCATTTGCAGTGTAGCTGCCATACAGTGTCTGAAAAATTGCCTTGAAATATTTAGTTTTCGTAAAAAAATGTAAAGGTAGTGATCAGCTGTTGTGGATATATTGCTGATGTTACCAATTATTTCTGTAACCTTTGGGTTTTTGTAACATCCTTCCAAAGTTTTAGGAAAATGGCTCGCCTGTGGCCCACCTCAAAGCAACTCACAACCAAAACAGCAGCAGCAGAACTGTGGGGAAAACCAAATAGTGTGGGGCTGGATACAGGAATTTTCATTGTGGAAGATGATTATATGTACTGTAAATGGTGTAAGGAAGGAAGAATTCTCTGTTCTTTGTGTTTCATAAAATAAAAGTCATTAGTTCAAAAGTAATGGGGGGGATGGAGATAATTTTTTGGGGTATGATGCTTGTGCCTTCTGAGGCTGTGTTAGTTTTTGAAAGATGGAATTCTAAATGCTGTTCTTGTTGTTTCTCCTGTTTCACCCCATTTTAGCCTTTATGTTGAATTTCCAGAAGACATGTTATAAAAGGGATATCAGATTAGATGAAAATTCTGTTTAACCGTATTTACTGTGCAAGCAATTGACAAATACCTGTTTTGTGGGTTATTTGTTGATTTTGGTGTTTTGTTTTTTTTTAATAGGATGGAGGACAGAAGAGATTTGGTGCTATTTCCTGTAATATTTGTGGAATGCTTTACACCGTGTCAAATCCAGAGGATGAAACCCAACACCTGTTGTTTCATAACCAGTTCATAAGTGCTGTTAGATATGTGGTAAGAAAACCTTCTCTTTTTAAAGGCATAAACTGTATCTTTTGTTTGATGTGTACTAGTTAAAATTCATGTTACATCAAGTTGTGTTTTAATAAATTATTATTGCAGTAGGCCATAAATCATCCACTTTGGGAAATAAATGTTTTTAACAGCCGTGGTAGACAGGTTATATTTAATGTATAAAAATTGTTAGTAGGATAGTGGTGTTTCATCACCATTGTATTATTTCTGCTACAATTGCTTAGTCTAGGGGAAGTGTGAGGGTAGTGATAGGAAAACAAAGGAACGTCACTGTTCTGAAAGTACTAAATACAGGTTTCAGTACAATTGGTGTTTGCAACAGTTAATAGTCAGATAAAAGGCTGATTGTACTGTTTTTGTAATTGAGATGACTTTTGTAATCTTAGATGACTTCTGAATTACTTTGCCTATAATTATGTGTAATTTGAAGAGAGACTGCCTAGAAATCCAGCCGATACAACTTCATATTATATTGACGCTTTACTGAATTTATAGTGAGATTTTAATCTCTAAAATACAAAGTATTATTTGATAACTTCATTATATATGCTATATCTGAGTGTATCTCTGATATTAAAACTCAGATTTGAAAAAAATGTGTACAATTTCAATTATATTGTAAAATCAGCTACTTCACAGTAGCTGATATTACAAGACATAGGAAATGCCCGTTCACATGTCTGAAATCCAGAATAGAATCCACAAAGTCTGTTTTCTTTATCACACATGTTACCTTCAGTACTCTACACTCGAGTAGATAAGACCTCCAGGATAACTGAACTGAGGCCACCAATTCATTCCATGTAGATACCAAATGGCTGTTGGGCTACTCTTAAATCTCAAGCACAATTTTATCTCACTCTTTGCAAGTACTAAGATATATCTTCATGGCTAAAACTTTCATGCTTGAAGCTATCTGGTAAAATAGTTCTGGTATTTATTCTGTTCTTGGCTAGTTTTTGCTGAATAATCCAGACATCTTAAAAGATCTTTTCTGATACACATTGGCTACATTGTAGGGTGGGACTGGGCAGAAAGTGTGATGGGAAGCAGTACATTATAATGGCAACATAAAATACATTTCCCCATTTTATTCCTGTTTGTCCCCCCCTGCCCAAGTACTTTCAGATCTTGAATGTTACCAAAGATGTAAACATAATTTACAGAAGATGATGTTAGTTCTTTTGGACAGAAGCTGGCAGATGAGTTCAATAGCTGCTTAAAGCTGCTATGTTCGTGTAGGTAAGAAGCTGAACTGAAGTTTTGAATATTTTGGAAGTTGGAAGAGCTGAAATTTCTCACTTGTATGCATGTCTGGAGTAACAGCATAATTAACATAAATGTGAAAGAGCAGACTGCCTTAAACCAGTCATAAATAACTTTGTATAAAATTAGGTATGCTTTTAATTTGAGAAAAAGTTTTCCTATTGTTTTCTCAGTTGCTAGACATCTTTTTTAAAATTTCCAACAATGTGTACTCGAGCAAAATATTGTATTGTCAGTTCAGTGAGTAAACAGTTCTATCTGTAATCTTTTCAGACTCTAGTTGTGTTTTGTGACATTCTAGACAACTGTAGTGCAATGATTTAAATGGTTATTCTGGAGTAGGGACTGTATAGTAAAAGGCAAAAGAAGGGTTCTTCTGAGTCTTTAATTCCCCTCTGATTTTTTTTTTTTTTCCTCATAACAGTTTACACTCAGTTTTCTGTGTGGGTGAGTAACTTTTGCCATGATAAATAGATAAGTCACTAGTCATTTGATCCACAGTCAGTTGTTCTTGGTTGATAGTATTGTGACAGAAACATTCTCACCTCCTCTTAGAAAATAATTTCAGTTTAAGATAAGCCTTTTTGTCAGTGAATTAGTACACCAAGTGACTACTTGTTAATTCTTAGTCATCCAGAAATACCAGAATGATTGCTAGTTATCCTGGTTTTGCTAGGAAGTTTCTGGTGGGGATTGTTGGGAGGATGGCTCAGAGGTTTATAGATATTTGTGTGTAGTTACTGTACTGAAGCTGTAACTGCCTTCCATTCCTTGACTTCCTTTCCCTGACAGAAAGTGTTAACTGGGCAGTAGCATCATGGGATTAAAAAAAGTGTACTGGAGAAAGTCTCAGTAACTCCTTGGTTAGACTTTCTGGTCCGGGAACATCTGGTCTTGGTATGTTACTTTATTAGCTCTCCAGATAACTCTTTTCTATGTAGTTAATATGTTTGGCATTGGCATTATTTGTGGTTTGGAGACCATTCTAAGGTATCTTACAAACATTTTTCATTCTCTTGTCATTCGCATTCATCGTGCCATATGATGTGGTTGCAGTCTGACTTGAGAAGACTTTTCTCAGCTTTTCCTCCCTTTGGAGCATCTCCTAATTTGCTCTTAGTAGTTCTATTAATGATTTGTTTCACAGACCCACAAAACGTGGGTCTGTATGCATTATCATGCTTCCTGCTGTGATCTGTGAATACAGACATTATTGTTAGTGTCATGCCCACCTGCATGCAGCTGCTTTGTGGCTTTTTTAAAGTATTGAATAGCCAGAAGGTAGTTTTTGCATGTAAATGGTAAATTACTTACTGTCTTCAACAAAATAAAATTATATTTGTTCTTTTTTTAAAGAGCCTGTCCCAGAAGAAGGACAGGCTAAAAAGGAGATGGTATTGGGATACTTGTTTTGTTATGGATGGCTGATAGAGACAATAAGGAAATTGTAGGCCTTGCATGCAGAGAGGGGAAGTTTGGCAAGATTAAGGACATTTTCTAGATTTGGGAACAGAAGATTGGCAAAGACTGATGGGTTTTCTGAAGGATGACATTTGCTATTAATAGATGTGTGCAAACTGAATTAGCAAGAAGGTAAGGTGGTCAAGGATAGCACTGGAGCAGGAATAGATTAGTTTGAGAGATGTCTCCTGCTGCAGACAAATGGAGCAATCTGTTTCATGGTTCTTCTGGTATCAGACACCTGAAAGTCTCCAGAAAAGTTATACCTGTCTAGAATGTGCATGTATTGGGTGATGACACACACACCAAGTGTTAACTCCATTGAGACGGATACTTTGTGGGATTGACACATGGTTCAGTTTTATGAAACATCCTAAATGTGATACACACAGTATCAGTTGTGTCCCCTCCCTATGATACCACATAGTGTCAACTTAGTACTTCTGTAAATTTTTTTGTAAGAGCGAGGCATTTTTAATGATGTTTTGAAGTTGCAAAGCCAAAAACTTAATCCACAGGCATTTGCTAACTTCAAGTGCCTGATGAGAATGCAGGTAGTCTGTTTGCATTTCAAGCTCATCCTCTTGGTTAAGAATATCTTGAGCTGAACAAAGTGGAAGAAACTGTTATTTGAGGAACAACCCCAGGCGCCACTACAGGCTGGGGGCCAACCTGCTGAAAAGCAGCTCTGCGGAGAAGGACCTGGGGGTGCTGGTGAACAACAAGATGTCCATGAACCAACAGTGTGTACTTGTGGCCCAGAAGGTCAATGGAATCCTGGGATGCATTAGGAAGAGCATTGCCAGCAGGTCGAGGGAGGTGATCCTGCCCCTCAGCCCTGCTGAGGCCATGTTTGGAGTACTGTGTGCAGTTCTGGGCTCCACAGTACAAGAGAGACATGGAGCTCCTGGAGCAGGTCCAGAAGAGAACTACTGAATTGGTCAAGGATCTGGAGCATCTCTCTTAGGAGGAAGGGCTGAGGCAGCCAGGCCTGTTTGGCCCTGAGAAGAGGTGACTGAGAGGGGACCTCATTAATGTGTATAAACATCTAAAGGGACGGTGCCAAGAGGATGGAGCCAGGCTCTTCTCAGTAGTGCCAAGCAATAGAAGAGGCAGTGGACCGAAACTGATGCCAGGAAGTTCCACCTGAATATGAGGAAGAACTTCCTTTACAGTGAGAGTGACCAGGCACTGGAACAGGCTGCCCAGGGAGGGTGTGGAGTCTCCCTCACTGGACATACTCAAGAACCATCTGGATGCAATCCTATGCTGTTTGCTGTAGGATGACCCTGCTTGAGCAGGGAGATTGGACCAGATGAGCCACTGTGGTCTCTTCCAACCTGACCCATTCTGTGATTCTGTGACCTAATATCTAAAAGTTTACAGCTATTTTGTTGTAACTGCACCCAAGTCTATCTATGAGCTTCTTAATATTTTCAGATTAAAAACAATAAAGGCAATATTTGACTTCTTGGCACCTAAGTTTAATAGGATACTGGAATTGGAGATGATGCTGAACTTCATATTATCTTAGAAAGATTTCATGCTTGTCATGATTTACAAGAGCATATAGTGACAGGACAAGGGGCACTGGCTTCAAACTGAGAGTAGGTTTAGATTAGATGTTAGGAAGAAATTCTTCACTGTGAGGGTGGTGAGGTCCTGGAACAGGTTGTCAAATGAAGTGGTGGATGCTCTGTCCCTGGAAGCATTCAAGGCCAGGCTGGATGGGGCTCTGAGCAATCTGGTCTAGAGGAAGGTGTCTCTGCCCAAGTCAGGGGAGTTGGAACTAGGTGATCTTTAAGGTCCATTCCAATCCAAGCCATTCTGTGATTCTGTGATGAAAAACCCATGCCTGAACAGTTGGTGTGCTATTAATGTTGGAACCATCCTTTCAACTATATTCTGCATAATTCATTATATACATATATTATATCCAGTGAAAGCAACACACTGCACTCCGTAGTGGTAACTACTGTACGTGATGTGGTAGCAACTGCTTATCTGTATTGCCCTTTTTGCAATGATTTCTCTCTTTTGTAGTTCTCTTACCATTGCATCTTAATAAACAAGCAGCAGCAATCCTCATTCTTGTTTGAATTAGTAGGAAAAGTTAGATTAAAAATTAGTTTACCGTGTGTTGCAGAGTGGTCTTATGTTCTCAAAGGATTACAAATACCTGGAGGATAAATAGGCCTAACATGGAGAGGAGAAGGGTATTGCAACAGCTATTACATACCATCAGGGCTCTGTGCAGCATCAGTCTGCCCAGCTCCAGTGATTAGGCTCTATATGCCCTGCTGCTGCTGTCTAGAGGTAATCTGCTGTTGGGCGTAGACTGCCAGTATCAGGGAGGAGTGCTGTAATCATGGTCTTTTCCTCCAGGCCTTGCAGAACATGTATCCTTGTGGGAACAGTAGCTTTCTGTTTAATTTCATCACAAGCAGTATATATCAGTGCTTGGACATCTGATTCAACAGTAAACAGGCATAGTGCTTTTGTTTCTTGGTATAGTAAGGTGATCTTGTCATCTGCCTCTGTGAAAGACCACTTTAGTTCTCAGTGATTGAAATACGTTGCAGACTGTAGTATTTTGGTTTAATAGTGTTAAAGTAGTGGGTTTTTGCTTAAAAAGTGTCAATAGGTATGTTAAAGGACCTTATCAATCATCTTCAGACCACAGTCAATATACTGATTCTAAATCGTATTTTGTGTACTGTGGGTATCTAATAGGATCAGCCCCAGCTGCAGCTTTAGCACATTTTCCTTTGATGTTGGAATATGACAGAGCTGTGAACAGTCTTGTGCATTGCTTCCATTTGACTGGTTTAAAGGAAGGGCAGTTCATTGCTTAGAAACACTCAACAGTTAGGACACTAAAGGTGCAGATAAATACGTGAAGTGATAGTTCTTCTTTTTAAAATTATTAGAGCTGCACATGACTATAAAAGCACAATATGGCTTAAAAATGGTTTCACTAAAAATCTTGAGTGAGTTTAGGGTTTGCAGAAACTTTTTGGAAAGCTATATCTAAAAGATACATTTCTGAATAAATTCCAAAATACTTCAATTTAGAAACTACCCTTCCTGTGAATATCATCAATCCACATATTGATGAACAGGTGGAAAATAATGAAAATAATCAGTCCTACATATTAGAGAGTCAGTTATTACATTTTTACAGAATTATTTTTAGACTTGTGCTAATACACTGCTGCTTAAAAGCATAACAACACTATGATGTTCAGAAGTGTTTTGTTTTTTTATTGGATTTCATTTTGTGGAAATACCTGGCTGTAGCATTAACAGGATACCTTAATCTAAAATTTAGTGTTGAATTTTCTGCATTAGGCTTGCAACAGTCTGGATGCTGTAATGTCAGGATTATCAAACACATTGTATTTATTTCCCGAGTGATGGTCACAGTTGGTTTAAAATAGGCTATAAAAAACTCTTGCAGGGCAAACAGGAAGCTAAAAGGCAAAAAGAACAAAAATTTGAGAAAGGCAGGGTTTGAGGTTGGAGAACAGTAATCCTCGCCTGAACCTTTTGATGCCTTTTCTGACAGTCTCAAAAGGCATGTCACAATCCCACAAATTGCACTTTTCTACTTCCCTGAATATTTTAATACTGCTGTTTACTGCCCTTTGTGTTAAGACCATAATGTATGTGAATTCAAGCAGGATCTTCATTTGTGCAACTACTACTGAGAAAAAAAGCAGACAGGATTAAAATGGTGTCTGTGTTGCAACCACTGCCATGCCGGCTGCTAAACTAATACTTAAATAGTTCCAGGTCTAGTAGCAAGTAGATAAATTTCTAAAATTATTCTCTTCGTGTCTTGCTTGGGGTAGGGGAGTAAAATCAGTATGAATAAAATGAGGTACAGATCAAGTATTACAACACTGAACTTTGACTTTTTTGTGGTAGTATATATGGCATTCATCCAGTGCCAAATTCCATTGTTTGGTCTTAGTCGAACATTATTTTGTGGGAAGGTACAGATTTCAATGACAATTATTCCATCAATATTGTTTCTTCAAAAACTTTTTTATTTAAAGTTGCTTTGGAGTAAGACTTGTAGATCAGCCTTTTTAGTGGCTGAAGTTACTTCTGCATTCAGTATTTTTAGGTCCCATCAAAGCAACTTGAGTTCTAATATCTACCAGTCCCATCTTGCTAGATTTAAGTGGCTTTTTTTGTTTTGTTTTTTCCATGCAGGTACTGCTCATTATTCACCACGAGTGTGGATCTGAAGAAGAGTTAATTACCTCTAGTTTTTTGAGTATGTTTATACTTCAGATACACACAACGTAGTCTCCTTCCCTATTAGATTCTTAGAAGGTAGTTATAAATTTTTTTCTAGTATCCTTCTTGTGGCTTTAACAGTTATTATCAGTAACAAAATAAACTATTCCTTACATTTTGGGCAACTGCATGCCAATCAGTTCACTTAGAACCTCCTGGAGGTCTTTCGCATGCCAAACTTTTAAAACTGAGTGTGTATTTGTGGAGGTAACTATGTTAAAAAGAAATCTTTTAATAAAACTTAGGGTTTTCCCATTCACTGGACTTTGAAAAAAATACTTACGTAGGTTTGGAAATCAGTTATGTGAGCTGACTTTGCTACTTCTGTTTTAAAGTTGAGTTTGCATTGCAGTCCTGGGGGAAAAAATCTAGTTGGGAAATTATAAGACACTTTCACAAATTGTTTTTAGATACAGTTAGATTATTGTGTAAATTATTGTATAAATAACATCATATTATATCTGTTGTGCTCTTTTAGAAAGCTAGCTGAAGTTTCCTTCTCTAGCAAAGCAGCTGCTAAATAATGTGAAATCTCTGCATAAATTCAGTGTCTAGAACAATAATTTGCCATTTCTGTTTGTAAAAGTATATCTTGTATGTGGTTTAGATAAGTGTTTGTTTTATTTAGGGTTGGAAAAAGGAAAGAATTTTGGCTGAATATCCTGATGGAAAGATAATAATGGTTCTTCCTGATGACCCAAAGTATGCACTTAAAAAGGTATGGTGAAAAGGACTGGACTTCTATATTTTGCTTTGTTTGATGTTTTCATATAAATAATGAGAATGTCCATAGTAAACTTTGTATAATTTACATATGAACAGTTGAAGTTAGACTCAAAACTGCAATGGTTCTGTAGCTTTTTCCACAAACAGGTTAGGTATCTCACTCTTAAGTGCTGCTGCTCTGTTCATAGAGAAGATGGGCCTGGGTAGGGGTGGGAACAGCATTAACCAACTGACTTTTTAAAATACTTTTTTTGAATATACTTGCTGAATGTCTGACAGATATTTTAGGTAATATAAACTTCCTACTGTATTTAAACAAACTGAGATATATTAACTTTTATTACACAGGCACCATTCTCTAGGTGACTTTCTAACAAAACCAGATTTAGGTGGAAAGTGGCCTCAAAGTCTAGTCCATTCCCACGTCCAAAGCAGGATCTGCTCAGGTTATGTTGCATCTGACAACTTTCTAAAAGTTTTACCACTAGGCATTTGTCTGACCTCTTCAGACTCTGTTGCTGTGCATCCATAATTTTAGGAAGTTTTCCCTAAATGTCCAGCATAATCTCCATACTGCACTTGAAGCTCATTAGTACTAATCATACTGATGTGCCTGTAGAAAATATCCTTCCTTCCCTCTTTGCCACAGCTTTTTTGTGCCTGAACAAACTCTGATGTTTTTTTATTTTGGGGAAGTTGACTGGATGCGCTGGGTTTTTTAGTTTGTAATCCTAAGTAATGTTTTTTAGAGCTCTATTCATTGTCATGCTCTCCTCTAGATTATTTCCATTTGTGCCATGACTTATGTCTCTCTCAGAACTCTCTAAAGCTGTGCACAGCATGCTATCAGAGACTTAGAGCAGGAGGGTACTTCAGTGTCTTGCTGGCTGGCCTGTGTTCATACACCTCAATATGTCATTACATCTGTAGCCTGGCATTGACTCTGGTTAGCCTGGGATTTGCTGTGAATAACAGAAACTTTTTTACGGTACCACTGTCACAGGGTCACAGAATGGCTGAGGTTGGAAGGGATCTCTGGAAGCTGAATTGATGCCCAAGAGAGCTCTTGCTGGTGGCATGACTGTAGGAGTTTTTCTTTAGTCTAACTAGAATTTTTTAAAGTTACTAAATTGAAATTACGAATTTTCTTTTTACAACATTTAACGCAGATAAGTTGATTTGTTTAGTTTTGCTTCTCTGGTAGTATAATCTTAATTTTATTCATTTTTTAATATAATGACTGAAGAAAAAAAAATTAAAATACGTAAGTGGTGCAGAAGAAAGGAAGACTGTAGCAAATTAAGCCATTTAGGACAGAGTTCTCTATAGTTCTATGTGGCTAAAGTTGAGACAATTTAGAGCGGTCACCACTGTGGATGCCTGATTTCAAGAACGGTTACTTAGTGTTTCAAACTGGGTAACTGGACTTGTCATTAAATGATTGGTACCTGAAGGTTAGATGAGAATATCAAGAGTAACTGATACCATATCTTTTAAAAGTTATTTTTAAAGCTTTTTTTTTTTTTTTTTTTTTTTACTCAATTTCCATTGTGTCAGTACTAAGGGGCAAAAACTGATACACAGGAAATTACACATGAACATGAGGAAGAACTTCTTTACTGTGTGGGTGACCATGCACTGGAAAAGATCACCCAGAGAGACTATGGAGTCTCCCCCACTGGAGATATTCCAGAACCGTCTGGATTGCAGTCCAGTGCCATGTGCTCTAGCATGACCCTGCTTGAGCAGGGAGATTGGACCAGATGACCCAATTTGGTCCCTTCTAACCTGACCCATTCCATGTTATTCACAGCAACAGTAATTCTACTTTTGCATTACTAATGTAATCACAACACACATTCAAGAAGCTTATGCCATTTAATGCACCACATGGGAAAGGCCACCTTATTTCTGTCTCACAGAGGATGAGAAATGATAGAGGCTGCTTCCAATATCCAGTTGTAGGTACAAGAATCCACCAGAAAAATACCAGCTCATGCATAAGCTTTTGTTTGCATTCATGCTTAAGTTTCTGTTTCTTCTAAACGTGCTAATATTAAACAAAATTTTATTTTGAGTTTCAGTTATTCTTTGCAAAGCCAGTGGAAGAGTAGAAAGCCGGGGGAAAGAGACAACATTTACTTATTCCTTTACAACAAATGCATCCATTTTCTACCTGCCTTGGCGCTGTCAGCTCTCATGTGCTTAAAGCCCTTAATGGATTAGTTCTTTAAATACTTTAAAAATAACAGAAAATCTTGAACTACACTATTGTAACTTTTCCTGTAGGTCTCATTTACTTCTAAAATACCTGACTCCACACTTTGATTATCTGAATTTTCTCTATTGACCTTTGACCGTTCAAGTTTCAATTTAATGGAAGTTGACTGAGAGATCTCTACTCTTCCTATTTCTGGACGAGTATTATTTAAGGAACATTTTTGTGGACCAAAGTGTTGCGAGTTGCTTAGGATAATCCTTAACTTCTGGAATAGCTTTCAGTATTCTAGACCTAGATTCTACATCTTTGCAAATCTGTGATTTTAATGTAAATTTATAGAAATGTACATTTACATGTGTTTCTTACACAGCATTTAAAACTTATTTTGACAGGTTGAAGAAATTAGAGAAATGGTAGACAATGATTTGGGATTTCAGCAAGCTCCACTCATGTGTTACTCTAGAACTAAAACTCTTCTTTTTATTTCTAATGACAAAAAAGTTATCGGCTGTTTAATTGCAGAACATATCCAGTGGGTAAGTGACTGAATTGGAGAAGGGCAACCTGTGTCCGTGCTTAGTGGTTGTTCTTCATAGCAAATAAGCATTCCGTGTATGGCTTTGGGTGGTAGACCAAAGAGAGACTTTGGGTGGTAGACCACTCTGAAATGTAGTCCCTCATTTTTATGTGGTTGACTCTGAGCTGAGGCGCATGGAAGGTGTCATACTTGGCTCAGACCTGCTCATCTAAGAACTTGCTATAGCCGAAGGGTGGAATTTTATTTTCTGTCCTGTTGTGTTAGCTCTGGCTCTCCTCTTGCTTGTTGACAAGCAGGTTCAACTCCCTACCCAGCAGAAATCCAATCTGGATGAAAAAGCGGGTGTTCTATATGATTGAGTGGAATCACAGTGGGATCGAACAGCTCTGCAGCACACAGAAGCAGAGGGCAGGACCAGAAGTCATGCTGCCAGCAGCAGTACTAAACAATGATGTCAGGACTTTGTCACATAATCTGTCTGTTCCCTTGTAAATTTTCCTACCACTTTTCTAGTGTCCCTTGGGAGTAGCAGACAACAGCAAAACATTCTGAGCCAAAGTCAGAGAAATTGAGGCAAACACTTTAATACAGGTGGTAGTAAGAAATGGATTATTTGTTGCTATTATTTTAAATCAGATAAGCTTTTGAGGTGAGTATTTTTGTTTCATCTCTATCATCTCTTCCTGTTTTGAAATTGTTAAGACAAATTAAATGAGACACAAATATACAATTAAGAGATATTAAATGAGGCACAAATATACAATCTTTTTGGTAAGACGTTTTAGCAACTAAGTATGTTTAACTGAAAGAAATAACATTAATAACATGAATTATTTTTTTAAGTCATTAGTGATGCTTTAATAAAGAGACAAATTTTTGCTTTACATCACCTGCAGGGCTACAGAGTTATAGAAGAGAAGGTTCCAGAAGTCAGTTCAGAAAATGAGAAAGTCATATTTGAAAGGCAGAAAGCATGGTGCTGTTCAACCTCTCCAGAGCCTGCTATTTGTGGCATTAGTCGAATATGGGTATTCAGCATGATGCGTCGAAAGAAGATCGCTTCTCGGATGATAGAGTGTCTTAGGTAATGTTTTAAAAGTTCCTCAGTTACACGTGGTTTAGATAGAACTCAGTCCAAGCCATTTATTGCTTTGTGTGTCTCAAGCTTGTATTTTCAAGCTGCTGGTGATACTGGGGATGTAGATTTGAGCACAGTGGATAGTTCCAGTATTAGGAGTTCAATAACTGACATCAGTATTCTGCGGTAGCTTGTCTGTAACAGAAATCTTTATGTGCAATTGTAATGAGTCACCTGGCAGACATCCAGTGAGCTTGGGGAAGTTCCTCCAGGGTAATTATGAGTAAAGGATGCAAGACTGGTTTTGGTCAAAGTGTGAGATTACCCAAGTGTTACAGACTGGGACTGAACCACTGGCTGATTGTCCGTTCCTCAGAGGTAGAAAGAGGGAGGGAACAGAGACCAAGTGCATCAAACTATTTGATGTAGTCTGGTGGCTTCCAACTGTTGTTGTTTGGTTTTTGTTTTTGTTTTGTTTTAATATATACTCAGGTTCACTGGGCCTTATGAGATATTTTCAATTTCCGTGGAGCTTTAGTAGCTAGTGTTGAGCGTATTCAATTCGATGCTAAGTGCTAGACCCATAAAAGGACTCAAACATCTGTGCTATTATATGTCAAAAATGTTGACTCTCCAAACCTTAGGTCTCTTTCAGTGACATTTCCTAGAAGTTTAAACATCAGCTCTGAGTAATGCTAAGAGCTGCCCAAATGTTAGTATTGCTCTCCTGTCAGGTTTGTGTTAAGCGCCATCTTACTGCACTTTGCAGGTACTGATGTCTCTGCCAGTCCTCAGCCTCTTGGTTATTTGGAGAGCTTAGCAAAGCTATTGTGCTCTGCAGAATGCATCTTGCCTGGCTGGTGGAGCAACTAGAAGGTTCTTATCAGATCATGTTCTCTCTGAATTATTGACTGTCAAGCTGTGTTCACATGAGTGTAGTAACTTGATTATTTGGTTATATTTTTGACAACTTTTTAATAATGTGTTTAGTAGTAGCTTCCTTGAAACTATTTCTAAAGGAAAGATTTAGAACATGGTGCTAATAATGCCAAGGTCACGGGTTCGATCCCCATAGAAATCATTTACTTAAGAATTGGACTCGATGATGCTTGTTGGGTCCCTTCCAACTCAGAATATTCTGTGACTCTGTGATTTCTCCCCCAGATCGATGCTGGAGTTGTTCCCTTAGCTACAGTCCTAAAGGATTTTTACAATCAATTTTGATGGTTTGTTGCAGCTAGTGAGGCCTCAGTTTTGCTCTTAGCTGTGCACTGCACCTCACCTTTTGCTGTGCTCTGGTGCTTGTTTGGCCTTCCAGTAGCATTAGTAGAAAACTGGTTCAACAAAAAGAGCTTTGCATTACTCTGGTGCTCTGTTGGTTTGGAGAAAGGTCTGATGAGCTCTAGAGCTGGTGTAGACAAGGGAGCCCAGACAGTTGGAGAAGGCAAAGGAAAGGAGTGAGACTTGATTTGGGATGGCAATAAACAGTTAGATCTGCCCAGCAGCCAGTGAAGCTTCAACCTAAATGTCTTCCTTAGCAAAAGGTACTTAGAATGGGATGATTCCAGTAGCCATCTAAATTCTGACTTCAAAATGTTGAAGGCTTTGTAGCAGACTTTTAGGTCCATTTTGAGAATGTCTGCCCCATTTCACTCAAGCTTTCACGGTTGACTTGGAGTCACAAAAACCCAGTCAGACAGTCTAAGAACCTTGAAAAATCATCTTCCTAAATTCATGAAAGAGAAGGGAATAAAACTGGTAGCGATTAAAACAGATTTTGATCCTATTATTTTTTCCTCAGTATTTAATGGGAGATGTCCATATGAGTGAACCTTATACTTGCTGTTCAACTGCATTTATTTTATAGAAACTAAAAAACTTGAGTTTAAAGGGAGTTTCTTCTGTTTGCAAGGATAAACATTACCTCCTCCTTCCTCTAATCAAGGTCTTAAAGCCTGAGTTTGGTTTTCTAAATTTGCTCACATAGTGAACCAGAGAAGTAGAACAATATCTCTAGATTCCCATTCTTACTTAAAATACGAATAAAACATACATAAATATTTTTCATGAAGTTCAGCAAATTGATTCTTTTATTTGGTATACTTATTACTGAATGTGTACTTGGGAATTATGCCTTGAGATTGGTCCTTTCATCCCCCTCCGTCATCACCCCAACTTGTTTTGTAGCTCGTGTTTTCGTTCCCAGCCCTTGCAGTCTCTTTTCTATGAAAAAATAGTTGGAATGAATTCAAACTTTTTTTTTTCTTTTTTAAAGGCTCTGAATTTGAACTCTTGATGCAATCACTCTGTGCAAACATTTCTTTCTAGGACACCAGAACTTTATAAAAACTCCTCCCAGAGCAAGTGATCCTCCTTGCTGTTTGGCAGGAGATAGATCCTATAAGTAGAGCCATAGCCTCCTAATAGAGTTTCTTCCTTTTCAGTGTCTGTGCCACTTAATTAATGGTTTGTGGCCTAGTAGCATAAATATTTTTTATTATTCCCTGAGGGTAATCCTCTTTTTTTTTTTCCCGTTTTCCTCTCTTTTAAACAGGAGCAACTTCATATATGGTTCATACTTAAGTAAGGAAGAAATCGCTTTCTCTGACCCCACTCCAGATGGAAAACTCTTTGCAACACAGTACTGTGGCACCGGCCAGTTCCTGGTATACAACTTCCTCAATGGACAGCACCAGACTTAACTGCTCTGGAGGAATTCCATTTTTATTGGGAGACTTCTGCCAAACCGCATTGAGTGGGCGCAGATTTTCAGCAGAAGCCAGGGCCATTTTTATTACAGTGAACTCAGGACTGGTAACAACCGAAAGGTTGTACTATTTTATTAAAATTGTAAACAATGCAGTAATAGGCTAACTTTGTTTTTTTTAAAGAAAGATATTTTATTAACTTTTACAGAAGTTTGATTGTATTTTATCTAGTTAGTCATGTTTACATGCAGCAGAAAATTGTTCATAGTGGACTGTAAACTAATGCAAAGACTCTAGTCTCGCTGACGAGTACATGCTGAAGTTCTTAATGAGGTGATATACCAGTGCTTCCCGGTACTGTAACTGGTGTCCTGCCCCAGCTCCCGCAGCGGGGGGAGCCGCTGCCGGTTGCTCGTTTGACAGAGCTCGGGGCTGTGCCCGGTTGCACTGAGGCAAGCAGCGCTACGGTACGGTCGTGGTGGGCATCAACCCTCACGGACTGCACGGTGGCTTCTGGGGTGCATCCTGTACCCTGCTAGATGCCAGGGCACCTGCTTGGTGTCAGCAGCATCAGAATCTTATTGTGCCCCCTGTCGCCTTCTCCCCCAGACTAATTTTGTGGAGTAAAATGTGGAATGAAAACCCTGAGGACTGGTGTACTCGTCATTCTTCAAGTACTGTACTGAGTATATACCTTTGTTAGTGGACTTCACTTTGATACTTGTCACTCCTTCATAAATCTCTCTTTTAAAGGGTTTGTATGTTGAAAAACTGCTGTGGCCTTTCTTGATCTGTACATAATGTAGATAGATTAAAAATAAAATACTTGATAGCTTTTTTAAAGTTACTCTGTATGATACTAAGTGTGAATGAATCTTTAGTGTATTTCATACTTCTCCTGGGGGGAAAAAGTGGTTAAGGGCAGTGTTGTGTTTTGATGCAGTCTCTGGAGAACACAGTTTTGGCATTCAAACCTGCTTGGATAAGAATTCCCTTAGTGACAATGCATTTGTATCAAACCCCAAGGATCAGTGCCCTGGTAGCTCTGGATAAATACCATCCTTATACAGCGTTTGTGGTAAGGTGAGAGGGGATGCCGTCAGCCTTGAGTAATAGCTTAAAACTCTCATGTAAGATGGGAAAGAATTAGGGTTAAAGTTTGTTTCAATTTTGGAACCTCTGTGTAGTTAGGATACACTTGTTTATGTTGTACTGTCCTTAACCTTGGGCTAGAGCTAAAGTAAAGAACTTGCACCACCTCCGAAACAATACTGAAGAGTGCTTAAAGCTGGAGTAGCAGAATGGTGATGAAATCTGGTCTGTAGAGTCTGTTTGTTTCCAAGCTGCCACGTGTGATTTTCAAGGGGATTGTGAACAGCCTGTAAAGGGCTTTGTCAGAAAAGTGGTGCAGCGGGTTCACCAGAAATCTAAACGTGATCCTCTGACGGGCTTGGAAAGCAAGAGCAGTACCCATTAAGAGAGAGGCAGTCTGAAATGGTAACTTAATATAATCAAATTTAATGAAAGCACATTATAAACATACCATAGCCACAACTTCAGACAGTTTCAGTTCATAAACAATAACATGAGGTAGACTGACTAGTGAAGCTAAATTCACCAAGTTTTTGGTTAAGAAAACTTTACACTAGGAAAGCAACGTTTTTAACCCTCTTCCAAAAGTCACAAAAAGCAATTACATAAGTTACGCAAAAAGCATCTGCATATGATTCTTTAAATCTTAGTTTACATTCAGTTTTAACCTGTGAATAGACAAGAACATCTACAGGTAAGGTATAATGCTAGCCAATTTAATACATTCATAAGAATGGCCTTGATGGCGAGGCTTCAAACCAAAATGGAATAGCAATTGTCTGGCTGTCAAACAAGGGTCTCCTTCCCAGGAATTCCCAGGCAGCCGGTTAAAGTGTTCCATGGGACAGGCCTGCGCTCTTTGGGCTGGTGTAGTGCGCTCTAGCCAGAGCGTTACCAAAACTCTTGCTTCTGCAGGGGAGAGCGCTGAGGAAGTGGGTTTACTATTAGTTGGTAAAGGCAGGCAAATATGCTGATTTTTCTAAATGCACTCTCAACCTTCGGGAAAATTTTGCACTGCTTCACCAGCAGGCTAATTCCTCCTAGTAGTCTCAGCACCTGGAATTTTAAGAACTTAGTGCAAACATCAAATACACAAACAAAAAGGAAACCATTTTTTAACATGTAATACCTGACACTTCTAAACCACACTAAGACTTGGGGTTGGCCTTAAGCCTTTCTGGCAAAACCAGAGCTACTGGAGTACATTCATGTGTGTATCAAGCGCTTCAAGAAGCATCTTTTATATCCCTGCTTCTTCCCAGTGTTAAAATAGATAAGGCAGGTTGTGTCTGAAGGAAAATAAAAAATAAGTTTACGGAGATGGGTTGTTCATCTGAAAGTTGCTAAATTTACAGCATCGGAGATATGCTACATCAACACAGACATATGCAAACCATTTTCCTTTGGCCTCTGTCAAATATATTATTTTTTTTCATCTGTAAACATATCTTTTCACAAGATAAAAAAAGTTGCTTACTTAACACTATGCGTTAAAAAATGCAGCTTTGGCAGGTCCTTCTTCAATGAGTTGCAGGTCAGGTACAAAGATGTGGTAATTTCATTGCTTTTGGGGGAGAAAATTCATATTCATGAATAGCATTTAAAAAACACTCTGCATTTTTCCATTTAATAAAGGGGCCATGATGTGCAGAAAGATTTTTTTTGTTGTGTGTGTATGGAAACCTCATCAAGGTAATGCCTGCCAACTGTGTGGGGGGAACAGGGGACCACTACGATTTAACCCTGACAAACAAACGCAACGGCGCCGAGTTCCTTCCAGAACACCTTAACAAGGATCAGTAAGTATTGCGCTTGTAAGTAGAATAATGTGCGGCTGCTGCATAACCAGTATTTACAGATTTACAGGGGTGACAGCATTGGGTGATGCATTCACACGTCTTTGCTTCTGGAGAGTCTCTTGTGAGCAGTCCCAGCTCCCCCGGACTTCTCCCCTGCTCCCCCCCTGGAGCTACTATAGAGTACCTTCTGTTTCTCTTGGATCCAGCTCAGGCATCGTTAGTGTCCTGCACGTTTTTTGGTATGTCGCTTCATGTATGGGTACAACAGACCTAATCTCAGCTCTGCAGCCAACTGGAGTTGAGTGGAAAGGAAAGGGAGAGTGAGTTGCATACAGCCCACCACAAAGGCACCGGACGGGACAGACGGGAGGACATGTTTCCATACGCAAAGGAGGATGGACTGCAAGTTTCCAAAGCTCTGAGGAGAGTGAGAAACTGAAGGTGATTTGCTGGGAAGATACTCTGGCCTCTAAGTGAAGAGAGAGCAGCTACAAGAAGCCTTTGCTTCATCCCTGGAGTTGAGGAGGGGGCGCCTACTGGGCAAAATACCACTGCTAGGAGAACTGAGGTGCACAGTGCCTGCCATGCCCATTTGTTCAGGTTTAAGTAGTAAACTTTGAACACCTGTGGAAATTTTGCCAAAAACAATTTCAATACGTACACAGTTACAAATTTTAAACTAACACTGCACAGAGAACAAGACTATTCCTTTTAATACAAATATCTACTTTATATTGTAGTTTCAAACCCCTGAGTATTCCTGTACCACAGCACAGAGCTGAAGAGACACGGTGGGCTCTCCTCCACCTATCTTCAATAAATTCCACATGCTGGGGTGCATTTCATGTAACACATTCAAGCTAGCAGCTGCAAGGGGAAGAGCAGCTTCTTCCCCTAAATCAGCTGAATATTAAAAGGATTCTTCTTCAACCAAACAACATCCTCTTCCCAGATCCTACAGCTTGGTTGGCTGTGTGGTTAGTGTTGGCAGTTGTGACTGATGTGGAAAATCACTGGAATCCAAGATCCTTTAAATCATAACTGATGTGGTAATTTATCCCAAGGAATAAAGCCTACTTCAGAATTGTGGGGAATCCTTTAGAGCAGTCTAGATAAATATCGGTTGCACTTTGCTCCACAGTGATTGTACTTTTTAAAAAAAAAAAAAA